>CM038112.1:30596369-30663256 GCA_001642375.2 Mentha longifolia
GTATCACAAGCCCATGGGTTTGATTCTGAACGTTCCGGATGCAGATCTGGAAGCAGTTTACCAGATAGCTCTTATGCAGCCCGCAGTCAAGTATGATGGAAGGAAGTTCGCTCGACCTCTACTGAGACCTGCGTACAGAGCTCTCTTCGACTTCGTTCACAAAGTCTTCCTTGGTTACTCTGGTAACCACGACGCTGTCACTCCAGCGAAGTTTAGAGTGATGACTGCAATCGTGCAGCGTCTACACGTGAACTGGGCCCGATTTCTCCTCGAGCTCATCAATGAAGAAATCAAACAGCTCTCGATCACCTATGACGGAGATGTGGTGACCGATTTCCGCGTTGCCAGGAACCTGCGTCTAGGCACTAAGATCTGCTCTCTCATTCTCTGCCTCCAACCCAACATCAACTGGAGCAGAATGCCTCGCTTCAACAAAGAGAAGGTCCCCAAGGACCAGAAGCAGCTCGAGCTCATAATTGGCGTCGACATGGCTGTCTTTGCCAAAAATGATGATGTGGTGAAGCCATTCCTCTATGCCATGGGTCGATCTAACCCAGCTTGGGTACCGCCTGAGCAGCGTGACGTCAGGAGAAAGAGACAGCCTGCCCCCAGCAAGCAGCTCGACAGACCTGCCAAGTCTGTTCGCATCAAATCTCCAACTCCCATATCACGCAGGTTGCATACGGAGTTTGCCTCCATCGAAGTTCAGCACCAACCTGCTCGTCAAACAATCGAAGACATCCCAGAACAGGCAGTTCTCGATGCACAGGTTTCAATACCCGTGCCCTCTGTTCGTGATATCTTCCAGTCAACAGCTTCGGAGCAAGCTGGTCAAAGTCACAGCGAATCTCAACCGGAGGATGACACAGAGTTGGAGGAAGAAATTCCTGATACCTCCATCGTCATCCACCAGCAGTCCGGTGAAGCTATTCATCATCACAGCTCGCCTCCACAGCTTGAACTCCATCTCATCCTTTCTTCCGATGATGATGATGTACAAGAAGATCCAATCAAGACTGCCGCCGCCATGTTGGTCAACTCCATCGAGATCGATGCTGAGAAGACTGTCACAGAGTCTTTTCCCGGAATTGATCTCACTCCGGAGACCAGGTCAATGGCAATCCGGCTTCGTGCTCTGCTTGATGGGAAGGACAGATCGTACTGTGATTTGAAGTCCATCTTTCTCGTCCACTCCATCGAACAGCTCGAGGTTGAAGAGCACAACCTTGGGAGATTCTTTGGCTACGCTTCCATTCCTGAAGCTCGCGACTGCTTCAAGAAGTTCATCCTCTCCAGGATGAAGAGAGAGGCCAAGGCAGTAAATGTCGACTTGAAACCTTTCTACTCTAACGATCGCAAC
The DNA here is from genome assembly GCA_001642375.2 of Mentha longifolia. Classification (NCBI taxonomy): domain Eukaryota; kingdom Viridiplantae; phylum Streptophyta; class Magnoliopsida; order Lamiales; family Lamiaceae; genus Mentha; species Mentha longifolia. The sequence goes on from CM038112.1 coordinate 30,597,730, forward strand.
TCTTACAATGACAGGTTTCTAGAAGACGAAGATTTCAGTCCCATTCCTTCTCCACCCCGAAACAGTGGAGATGCAGTGTCTGATCATGTTCATGCACCGGTCTACTCTGTCGCAACCACAGGAACTTCTCTCACTTCTGTTCAAGCAGACTTGAAGAAATTTATCATTGAGGAAGTTTCCAAGGTACAGGCCACCGAGGTTGCTGAACACCAGAAGATCGCAGACAAAATAGATGCCATGGACACAGCAGCGTCTGCCATGCTAGAAAATATCAAGTCTGAAATGCCACAGGTCGTTAAGGATGAAGTGGCAAGCCAGCTTGAAACTTTCTTCTCCGCCCGACTGAAAGCTGAAATGGACAAGCTGCTTCCCACCCAGCTGTCTGAACTGAAGGTCGCATACTCATCTTCGGTTGACAACCTGCGATATGAGTTCGAACAGCTCAATCAGCTTGTCAACACCTTCTCCTCAAAGCTCGCTCATGCTTCATCCAGCTCCCTGAAGGCAGAAGAAGAGATGCAAGGGAATATCAATTCCCTCCTGCAGTTTAAAGAAAAGATCTGCACCGACCTGTCCTTACTCTCCAACGAGCAAGCCTCCCTCAACACCACTGTTCAGCAATTAATTGATAATGCCGAAAAGGGGGAAGGGAGAGGCAAGCGCATTGCTACCAAAGCAAAGGGCAAGGAGAAAAAGGTCACACAACCTCCTCTCACTCAATCAGAAGCTGCTCTGCCTGTGACAGCTATTCCTCAACCTGCTGTCCAGAAGCTGTCTGAGCAAGAGAAGGAACTGGGTGTTGCCGCCCTTATCCAGATGATGGCAGAAGCTGGATACACTGCAGATGAATGCGAAAATGAAGGCAAGCAGAAGCTGTTTCTTGCAGATCTGAGGAAACAGAGAGCCAAGGACAAAGCTCGCTTAGCATGCTTCCAGGGTCTTGAAACCTGCAAGGAGCAAGCGGACAACAGAGAGCCAACAGATTGGCTACCCGTTGATGATCAACCTCTGTGGGACGAGTTTCTGAACCAGTTCATCCTACATCATTACTGGTTGCAGATTGATACTCGCTTCACTGGCGATACCAGGACCGCCTTCTACAACTGGATGCAATCTTTTCCTGACCGCGAATTCATTAAAAGAGTTCGTGCGAAAGCTGCAGAGGCGAAGGTCACAATCAATCCGCCCAAGAAAGAGACCTTCCAACTTCCCACTGTCTGCGGCACTGATACCCCAGATATCGACCGGATCAACACTTTCATAAGAAGAATCGCAGGTCAATACGGTTGCAAGACCACAAGCTGCGATGAATATAAGTCAATCCGCGACAGAATCTATGCATCTACTGGAACTGTAAGCAATGAGAAGATCGCTGAAGAAAGATTCAGGACTCTGAGGAAGTAACTTGATCGTTGTTCATTCATTTATCGTATCAACCCTGTAATCTGTACACATCAATTCTGCTGATACTATAAATGAAAAATGATCATATTTTGCTCCTGACGACAAAATCTCATTGTCCAGGCCTCTGCTTGTTATGCTTTAAATTTCCTAACACTTTTTCTCATGCAGCTGACTGGACATCGAATCTTGATCACTTTTTCTTGTGAAATCCAAACATTCTAAGTCAAGATGTAAAGTGTGGGTTTCGGCATTATCAAAAAGGGGGAAATTGTTGGGAACCCTTCAATAGTTTTGATAATGTTGTTAGAAACCACACTTAGTCAATAGAAGTTAATTGGAACAGACTGATCCGTGTTTGAATCAGTCAAGCTCAACTAAAACAGGTTGCTATGTAAAGGTCAAGGCTGGAAGTGCAACCTTGTACCTAATCTACTCAAACCTGTCATATTGTTCCACTATGTAATCTGTCTATGTAACCTGTCCTAATCATACTTGAAGATCTCATTCGAAGGTTACAGAGACTGAAGATAGATAGAGGTATAGGAAGCTCGACCTACAAAGTCCAACCTGAGCTGTGACTGAGGAACCTGTCCTCAACTCAACGACTAATTATGTCAGTGTACGGCTCTGCTCATCCTGACACACACAACGGCTCTATTTCAAATACTTCTCTATAAATACCTCAAGACGTTCAAGAAAGAAATACGGGAAACTCAAATTACAAGCTGAAACGCTGCAGAAATCTCAAGCCAAATATACTCACAATCAACACTCGAAATTACTAGAGCTTTCCCAAGTGTTGATCTTTGAAGATTTCTATTCTTTCTAGAATTTGTCTTACTAGAACACAATCCACACTCTCACTACCACCATTGCTGATATTCAGTGTAGTTGATAGAGTTGTATCTCAAACGGTGATAGCTCTTCACAGCTTTCCAGTTTGATTATTAGTGCTAGCCGTTCAGGATTAGTAAGATTGTATGTAAGTTTGTATGTAAAGTTAGAAGAGTCACGACTCAAAATTCGTGCTAGATTCAGTCTAAAGAGAGACTTGAATTTGGACTGGAACCTCCACCAGTGTTAAAAAGGAGCGAAAGATCTCAGTTAAGGGATTACAGATTCGACGGGATCTGGCGTGGACGTAGGAGCTGTTTACTCCGAACCACGATAAAAACTCCTCGTGTCTCTCTTTCTGTTATCTTTATTTACACAGTTTGCATGATTCACAACCTGCACGATTGTAACCTGTCTTGCATGTGCACTGTCTTTGAAAACTGTCTCTGAAAACTGTGTTGAAAACTGTAAGCCAACCTTTCCACCAAACTTCCGCACGCAGGTTAGTTTTGCAAGCTCAGCAGTTCACTGTTTGAGCTGGAAAAACTAAACTGCTCTGATTAACTGAAGTGACGACTCAGTAAGATCAAATTGTTTTGAAAAGTCAAAACTGTTGGCTAATTGGTGTATCCCCCCCCCCCATACACCAATATCTATTTATCGGGACCTACAAATATGTATCTTTAATTTGATATATATATTTAATTATTTCAAAAGTAATATATATCAATAAAAGTCAATAGATCTACTAAAATTTTGTTTCCTCTATTCTCCGAAACAAAAGGTTAGACTATTAATTAATAAATTTACATAATACTATTATTCGTTCCTGATATCTTATACCTTTTGAGGAGTGAATTATTTAAAGATAATGTATATTCACTCTATTTTTTATATTTAGACTTTATGTTAAATTAAGGTGGCTCCTTTTATATGAAATTGTCCATAAGTGAAGTTATAAAGATCAATGTAGGATATAATTGGGATAGGTTGTTCTATAGGAGTTTTATTTTCCGTGAAGTCTTTCGAAAATTTGATGTGTGGCAACTAAGAAAATAATAACAAAACATAGAAATAACGCATAGAAATATATATATATATATATATATATATATATATATATATATTATTAAAATTAAAATTCACCTTCCAAATAGTTAGTATCCCATATATGTTATATCTATAATTAAATTTAATTATTTCCGTAAATCTAGCAAGGGAAATTAATATATACAAATATAATATACTCTTTATAATATGATACTACAATCCAATTAATTTAATTATGTGAATCATCAATTGAAATTTTTTTAGAATTTAATTGAAGAGATAGATATAGATATAATATTGATACGGAACTCTCCAATGCCGGAAGAAGCTCCGGTGATGACTATGACCTTATTCTATAGTTGTACGTTGTTTAGATCAACTGTAATTTTTTTTTTTTTAAATGATCACAATTATCTGAGGAATATTATATCTCCGATGGATAATCCAAACAATGGGCAACTTCATATTCAAAATGAATATAACTAGACTTGATAAATGCATTCCAACAAATATATATATATATATATATATATATATATATATATATATATATTTGTTATTTTTTTTTTTACAAAATGAATATAACTACTCGACTTGAGAAATGCATTCAAACAAATGTTATCCCTCAAAATAGTTGACCTAAACAACGAGCGACGTAGTTTTCAAAAAAAAATATTATTGCCAACAAATGTTACTCTCAAATGATTGAACCAAATAAAGGGCGACTTGACATTCAAAATAAATATAAATAACTGAGAAATATTATATTTCTAATGGATAAACAACGGGCGACTTCATATTCAAAACGAATATAACTACTCGACCAAATGTTACCCTCAAATGAATAAACCAAACATTGTGCCACTTGATATTGAATACAATTACCCGAGAAATAATACTCTAACGAATAATCTAAACATCGGGCGGCTTCATATTTAAAATGAATATAATTACTCGATTTGAGAAATGCAACACAACAAATGTTATCCCTTGAAACAGCTGACCCAAACAACGGGATACTTTTGAAATCAATATAACTACTCAAAAATATTACTTTAAATATGCATACAACTTCTAACAAATGTTACCTTCAAATGGTTGAACCAAACAACAGGCGGCTAGGCATCAAAATGAAAATGCCTGAAAAAATAATATCACTAATAAAAATATTTTCTATTACACGTATGAGGAACGTCTTGAAAAATCAAAATTTGAATAAATAGGACTACTTAAAAAAATTATTAATCTAATTTTCTATTACCGTGAAAGGGACGGCTTGATATTGCAAATATATAATGCTAAATGCGAAATATTGTCTCTCATTTACCTTTTCCTTTTGATATAATTTAGTATTAATATTTTTAAATAAATTTTTGCATTGTTATCAATTTAAATAAATAATTAGATTATCAAAGTGATCCCGTCGAATTTCGATACTATTACAACTTATAGTTTGTTGCGAGAAAATTATATTATTATAGCTTATAGTTCGTTGGTAGAGTAGGGACACGCATATGTATGATGGTACTAAATCGATTTTTGAGAAAATGATTTCATTGATAGAAAAACTTAAATATGATGAAGTTATCCTTAATCAATATTTAAATGACGAGCTGCTTGACATTTCATCCTTCAATTATATCGAAGAACGGGCGTCTCTACTTTAAATGAATATAACCATGCGAAAAAATCTTATCTCATTGACCTATTTTTTTCAACCAACAGAATACTTGATATGAAAAATATTATCAATCGTCAATTCATTTATATATTACAATGTATACTTGATGGCTTAACTATACGAAAAACGGGACATCACCTAATCTACTTTTCTATTACAATGATCAATGGGCTATTTGACATTCAAAACGAGTAAAACAAATCGAGAAATGTCACACCTCATTAATCTTTTTTTTTTTCCTAATTCAGTTTAATTCTATTTTTTGAATGGATCCTAACAAACTATACTCTCAAAATAAATAATTCTATTATTATTTTCCATGAGAAGTGAGCCCCGTCGAATTTCGACGGGCACTAAACTAGTTTCATATAACTCGGATAATAACCCTTCTATTTATCATAAATCGAAACAAAGATATACAAAGTTTCGAATTTTAGTGGAATTTCTATTTAATAAAAGTCAGGGTATTACACTAACATTTTATATTAGATTACGTTCGGGCTAAACTTGTTACGAAGTGAATTTTTACCGGGATAAAATTTTGAATTTTTTCTTTATTTGCGTGTTTGTAATTTTTTTTATGCCTTTATCTATTTTATAATTTTAATTTATCCAATTTATTTTGTACACAATTAATATGAGATTTAAAGACGGGGAGGATTCGAACTCGAAACTTTTGATTCAAGCATTAATCTCATAATATCTCTCATGCAATTTATTTACCCATGCATGTAACATCATTCTAGTGACTTAGTCACCAAGCACTAAAACAACAGACCAATAATTTGACCACGCATGCTTTCTACTCCTTCCATTTTTTTATTATATGTTCTGAGCCGTCAAAACGCAATTATTATAGGAGTAAAATATTTTACTATTTTTTACCCACCAAAAAGTAAACTTTTATAAGAATATATATTTAATAGTTCGACTCAATTTTGTATAGATAGTCATGATGTTCATTTATTTAAGGAAAATTCACGGATGTAGGGAGTATTCGATAACATTATACTCGGAATCTCGGATCTAATCATAACAATTATGAAATCAATTTCTTGAATGAAGACAAAGGATCATAATTGAACATGCCAAAATTATCCATAACTTCGACCATACCCTATAGGCAATATGTGGTGCCTTATTTTGTATAGCTAGATCTCGTTTGCTTAATGACATAGGATAACGTTTCTTGACCACAATATTAGAAAAATGTACGAGAGATGCAATCCATACATGATTTATACATGGTTTAACGAACTACAAACCAAACAACATCACAATAGCTTTAGACAAAAAGAAAGGTTACAAATCCAATATTTAAATTATAGCAAATGGTCTTTGGAGAAGATGTGAGATCCAAAATTAAAATCTTACATTAAAATCCTCACGGCAATTAAGCGAATTCTCAAATACTACCTCATTTCGATGGTTCCATAAGTTCTACACTATACAAATCCAAAGAGCTTTTTATACAATGGCAGTTTAGTCACACAATTATCTACAATTTATATATAATGGCAGTTTAGTCACAAAATAAATTCATATATGATAAAATTATTTTACGTAAGAGATTGAATACAAAATTTCAAGTTGATAGTAAACATCGCATATTCGCTTTATTAAGTGTTTTAATCTTAAAAAGATCAAGATGTCAATCTAATATTAGTACCTATCTCACAATTATCCCAATATCACACTCCCACAACAAAACCTACTTACATTTTGCTCTGATTGAAGCTTCTCGGCAGTGTATTAGGAAGTTAGGAAGTACAATATAAATAGATTGATTCTATATTTTTTTACAAGTTCAAACTTTTAAATAAGACAAAATTCTTGTACAATCAATTTTTTTCTAAGACTATGCACCCATATTATTGGAATAAAATTATCTAAATGCTTATAATAAGTATAAAAACAAAGTAGAGCATGCCATTAGAGAATAAAAATTCACACACCTAACAAACATATTACACGTCACCCATTAATATAATAATAAGGAAAACAGGACTAATTATGAGACGAAGCGAGTATTTCATTAATATAAGTTACATTGTCAAAATATTATAATAATAAAATACTCCTAATAGGTTATGGAGAGGGTATAGCGCATGTACATTCACAAATAATAAAATCCTGTAAGAAATTATTAACAAATCAGAATTGGGAGGTGGGGACATGAGAAATGAGGATATTAGGATTGTCACTAATGAAATTTATGAAAATGTAACGATATATATAAAAAAAAAATAGATATTTTTTAGTTTATTTATTCATTCTTTTGGATGATCTAGCAAAAACAACAATGAACTTCAATGCAAGACGTTTTCTCCTTGTAACATAAGGTAATTGATGTATTACACACGACCCATATAGGTAATCTTGCCGAACTGAGTATTGTTATACTTAAATTTGACCATCTCCAAGAGGAAAATTGAAGAAGAAGTGGTGGTGATACTTTTGCTACTCCCCCTTCTACTCTAAGGCGCCGTTTGTTTCGGGGTAATCAGGAAAGGGAAAGAAAATCAGTAGCTCTGATTCCCTTTGTTGGTGTTTGGTTACACTTTTTAATTATTCTCTTTTCCCTCTATAAGGGAATGGATTAGGGGCAAACCACCATCTACCCTCTCCCACATAAAAAAAAACTATTTTTACCCACCCCTTTTAATTACACCGCAAATATCCACTTTCTACAAATTGGACAATTGTGCCCTTACTTTTTGTTTTTTTAGCACATGGGCACTCCCTTTCTCTCTCTCCTCTATCTATTACATGCCATTCTCTTCTTCTTCTTCTTTTTTTTTTTGGTAGTTGTTAACTTTTTTATTTCAGGATTTTTTTGTTATTTTTTTTCCTTTCCTTTTCTTTTTTTGTTTTTTTAGTTTTCATTCTTTTTTCTTTGTTTTTTTTTAAATTTTTTTCCCATTTTCCTCAGTTGTTTTTCAACTTTTTTAGTCTTTTTTTTCTTTTTCTTTTTCTTTTTTTTTTCAATTTTTTTTTCAATTTTTTTTTCTTTTTTTTTGTTTTTCCTTTTTTTTTTCCTTTTTCCATTCTTTCGTTTGTCTTTTTTGTTTTCTTTAGTATTTTTTTTTCTTTTTTCCAGATTTTTTTTCGTATGAACAGGGAAGTGGTACGGGGTAAGAAATATCAAATTCGTACCCGATTACATATAGCAGCAAAATCCTTCACATATCTCAACAACAAGAAATTTTTATATTTCTATCGGTACGAATATTGGTCAATTCGTACCCATTATCTACGATTATCGGTACGAATATCGGTCAATTCGTACCGATTACCTATGATCATGATTACCTATACTGTAGTACGAATTCAAGATGAATTGAAAAATAAACATATAGCAGAAAAACCCTTCACATATCTCAACAACAAGAAATTTCTATATTTCTATTAGTACGAATATTGTTCAATTCGTACCCGATTACGTATGATTATTGGTACGATTACCTATAATTATTACCGGTACGAAGTACGATTTAATCATATTCGTACCAACAACTGAAAATACAGTCTAAGACACAACCAAATAAAATAACAGAGACAATGCAAGAAAATCACAACATAAATGACAAAAACAGAACGAGTTCCTTAACAAATTACCGGTACGAAGTACGATTTAATCATATTCGTACCGACAACTAAAAAATACAGTCTAAGATAACCAAAAGAAATAACAGAGACAATGCAAGAAGGTATAGATCTACGACAATCCTATTTCCAACATTCTGCAAAACATGAAAATAATATAAGTTGATTCTCAAAATCAAACTAAACTTGATTTGAGATAATAAACTAGCATTATTCAAACATATTCATTTTGATAATGTTACCTACCCACATGTAAAAATACAATTATATAAGTACGAAATAATGTAAATCGTTCCACGCAGACTAGACGGGTGCGATATTACATAATTCGTACCGAAAAACTGAAAACATAACAAAATTCAAAAAATGAAAAAGTAACCTCCATGGCAACAAAAACGCAAAAATAGTCCCAATCCTTTTATAGAAAACGCAGCAAACGACGTCTGAAATCTTCGCCGAATTCAAATCAAAAGCATAACCCAAATGTTGAAATCAAAACAACAACTTAATTGAAACTCCAAAAACAAAATCAGATCTGAAATAAAAAACAATTTTGGTACAGAGATGAGAAGAGAGAAAGGAGGAGGGGGAGCGGAAGAGAGAAGAGAGAGTGGAGGAGGAGAGACGCCGTGGACAGATCCAACACCAGCGGCGGCGACGGTTTCTCAAATCTGCAATAATAGAGGCGGAGACCCAGTGGCGGAGCTGTGCGGTGGCTGTGGGTGGTTGTTGGAGGCGCAATAGCGCTAGGCTGCAGAAACACGACGGTGACTTCCTCCCCTGATGCTGCAGTAATCGACGACGGAGAATCGCACCGTCACCGGCGACGACGGTGGTGAAAAATTGGAAGAGGACTAGTGGCTGTGGTGGTGATTTTTGGGGAGAGATATCTGCTTCTGGTTTCAATCCAATTACGTGAATGAGAAAGAGTAATAGAGTATATGAGAGAATGAAAGATAGAAGAGATAATAAGGAAAGTTGAGAGGCAACTTGGTCCAATATTCAAAAATTGGGTAGTTAAGTGTTAAAATTAAAAGGGTGGGTAGATTTTGTATTTTTTTATGGGAAGTTGGATAATTGACTCTAATACCACAATGGATTACCCCCTTTCTCATTCCTTCGTATTTCCTAAGGAATGAGATTCCCTTTCCCCTTATTGCTCTCTCTAAAAAAATTATACTCTAAAAACACCAATAATAATAATAATAATAATAATAATAAATTAGTATATTATTTTAAAATAATATTATATTATATTATTTAAATAATGATTATTCATGCAAATATATATTGTGTTACTTATATAATATTAAATCAATATATTATTATAATAATAATAATAATAATAATAATACATTATTTAAATAATAATAATTCATGCAAATATAATAAAATTTTGATTCATTTTCCTGTTCCAACCAAACGAAATGAAAAATAAGTAATCATTCTCATTCCATTCGATTCCTTTCTCTTTCCCTCTAAACAAACAGCCCCTAAATAAAGTCGTTCTATTTGTTTTACAATTTGTAAATTAATTGTAGTTTTGACATTAAATGCCTAATATGTCCTTATTTGTTATTCAATTTCATTATGTATTCATAAATTCTTTTTATTGGGATAAATGGTAAGCTAACACTAATTGAGGGTAAAGTTAGCCCACAAAAAAAAAAAAAAAAAAAAAAAAAAAAACAATACAACCATGAATGGTGAGTGAGTAGCACATATTACTTTCAGCTGGGTTTAAGAAATTGATTAAAATTTACCACCTTTCAAACAGCACAGTCGACAAAATGAGGAACCTAACTTCAGAAAGCACATGCTATTTCTAATGAAACAGTCTCTGATAAACCTTACAAGATAATGTTCAAGAACATAATACTTCATAGCTCCAAATCAAAATCATCACAAAAAAAGCAATGAATTATAACAATTTGTGTACCTCAACACATAAAATATATAAAAGCAACGATGCCTCTGCAACTACTTTTAACGCTTGCCACCGCCGCCTCCAAGCTTGGGACCACCCTTCGGTGCAGCACCCTTGGGTACGTTGGCCTTGCCTGTCTTTTGCTTTGACATAACTTCAGCCTTCTTTGCCTTCTTCTCATCTTTTGTCTTCTTGATCCTCTCCTTAATTTCACTGACAGGAAAAGGAAGTTCAATCATCAACCATTCTCATTGCATTCCTATCTCATTCTACTATTTACTAAAATAAAAACAGTAAGAATTTATTATTTGAACTAACAAAGTCCAAAAATTCTGTTGCTTCGTCTCATACCGTAGGGCAGCTTCACGTGCAGCATCACGGACCTCTGGCTTCTCAGATCTCTTCTTCTGAATGACTTCTAAAGTAGCACCGACAATGGACCTAGAGTACGGCTTCTTGTTGGTACGGCGCCTCTTCTTCACAGCTTCAGCAGCTACGTCCTATGCCAATGAAAGAGCCCATTTAGAAACATAGGTAATTATTATCAAACACAAATGTGTGGATCGATATATATCAATAGCGAAAACAAAACCAATTAAAAGGTGTGATAAGATTATTCACCTTCTTGTGTTGTTTACGGTACATAGCGGTCCAAGTGAGTTTAGCGGGCCTCAAGCGATTGTGGAAGTACCTCTTGCATTTCGAGTTAACAAAGAGGAAAACCTAAAAAAAGCAAAAACTCTTGTTTCTTAAACCTTAATAAGATGAAGAGATAAGCAAATGACAAGCATTAAATGCTATGTTGTACCTGAGAGTCTGATCGAATAAACCTAATGCCCCTTCCAGGGTAGATCTTGGCACCACTAAAACGGCAAAGCTCTGTCCTGAAAAATCAAGATCAATAGAAAGTAAAGATCAAAATCAAAAAGTAATTACACATCTTACAGTGTAAAGATACAGCAGATGCACATCTAGCACATCCAATATAAGACATGCAATAATGAGAATCCAACAACACCAGATATAAGAAATAAAATTGGAGAATACGCAGAAATACAATCAGTCTCTCTCTATATATGTACATGTACATATATTCTATTAATGAAAAAGGTATGCTGGTCTTAAAAAATCTGATATCTGAATAATTCTTATGACATTTAACATTATCAGCATAAAAACAAACTGTTGCAGTTCCTATAAGTTTTAAAAATACATGGTCATGAGAGTGATGAACACAGTACAGGAGAAAAGACAAGCAATCTACTTCAATGGATGACAACTAGAAAGAAAGATTGTCCTTCACATCACCTCAGCCTAAACTTAAGATCAACCGAACTTAAGATAAAGGTCCATCTTCAGATTTTTAAGAAGGTTCTGCTTTGAGCATCCCTTTGCTGGACTTCAAATTCATATCTAGTTAGGATGTTGTATAGACATGTTCTGAAAAATTATCGAATTTCTCAAACACTTGCGGTTATCTTCAGATCCATGCCCTTCTTTCTTCTACACTATTTGAACGTTGCTACCATTACATGACCATCATTATTTCACAAACACATTTTTATCCAAATAATAAAATTCAGGATCCAAGAAGTAGAAATCTACCCAAACTTAATTCTAATCATCATGCACAACGCAAGTTCACAACTGCCCCCAAAACACAGGCGCTTATGTCCATTTTTAGAACATATTGAACTAATGCATAAATGAATAGCACTTAAGTTTCATGGAAGCTAATTTTCTTTTAAAATAAGACTGTTCTTTCCTTATCATAAATTGTTTTCACTCCACCTTTTCTTCCACCTTAATAAATTATAATAGATACATAAATAAAGAGAAATTGGTTCTCTAAGAGGCTCTTGTCTTTCTCTTGCTTATCCAGAAATAAGAGGTCCATACCCATGATAAATAAGGGGTAACTAAACCCTCATAAAATCTGCCAAAATCAACAACATAAAGAGTGAAGCCAATCATACAAACTCAGCAAACGTATATTCGTTGAGGATCTTCGACTACACTGACCATTTAACAAATAATGATTTAAGAAAAAATACCCAGTAAATACTGACAACAAGCAGAGAATCGATTCAGTGAAGAACGAAAATACAAAATCAAACAGAGAGCGAAGCATCAAAAACAAAATCACACAGAGATTACACAACAGAGAGAGAGGAAGAGATTTACTTGAGAACCATGGCTGCAAAATGTTGATGTCGCCGCCGCGGTAGGTTATTTTCTGGAGCCGATACGAAACCACTCTATTTGCCAAAGGGAAGAATATATTGCGTTGAAAATGGGCCTAGGGTTTCAAGTCCGCCTGCTTTACATTTTCCACTTTTTTTTTATTTTTTTAATCGGATTCGGGCCGTGGTCATATTTTCTAAGATACAGTTGCCATCCTAAATTTGATGTTCTTCATAATAATAATAATAATAATAATAATAATATTATTATGATTATTACTATTATTTATTATTTATTTTTTAAAAATTTGTTAGTGGCTTGTTACTCTCCCATCCATGAAAATTGTGGCTCGTTGTTTTTGCCTAGATTCTAATAAAGGTTAGTAGGGCCCATCATGTGTGATTTTTTTTTTTATGAATAAAATAAAGTGTTTTGAGTGAATTTTGTGAGGCTGTGTGTGGTTTTTTAGTAGATATTGGTGGATAATAAAGATAAATATATATATATATATATATATATATATATATATATATATATAAATCATGTGCGGAAAAAGGAAATAATTACAATTTTTTTGGACGCATCGAAAGAAAATACCCATAATTTTTATGGATTGATGAAGTATTTATTCAATAATGATATTTGGTCATAATGTGGCCGGCCACATTATGACATTTTTCATAATATATATTATTTTGAAAATGATAAATAATTTTATAATTAATAACATTTATATTTTAATTTAAAAAAAAAATTCCCCCAAGAATTACATATTTTTCCTTTTTAAAAAAAATAAAAAGTAATAAATTCTTTAAAATAATCAAAATAATCAAATAATTAAAAGGTTAATTTTTTAAAAATACATAAATTATACGAAAAATCACTTTTGAGTTTTCTTATAATCTATAAAAAGTTTGGCATAAATATATAAATTATTACATGTTAAAAAAAATAAAATAACTAAAATTATGGCCGGCGAATAGCATCACCCTTTCTAATACAAACACAAAATTAACGAGAAAGTCGCTCACAGATAAAAAGAATTGATGACATGGATGGATGCCCACAAAATTGTTCATATTATTAGTTCATCATCTCTCTATGCTTGGGCTCAATTTTCCGGTGGATTGCCTCCAACATTTTCGTTAGATGGTCAATAATTATACATTTACCTATAACATTTTAAATTAAAAAGATGAACTCGTGGAATATGCATATGATTGCAGACTACTTAGATCAAGTTTATCGGCAATCTCTACATGGGGTCAGTCAACCTTAAACATTAAAAAAGAAAGAAAGAAAAAAGGATATAGTGTTGAGGAAATATAGAGTTTTGTCCCCTTAGAGTTAAGAAAATAAATTTTTGTCCAAATTATAACAAATACACAAATTTTGCCCTTTTTTATAAAATGGGACTAAAATGCCCTTATAGTATTAGATAAAACCCCATTTCTTTCTCATTTTGAATTTCACATCTCTCTCTCTGCTCCATATTTCTTCTTGTTCAAACTAGAGAAGCTAGGGTTCCAGCCCCCCTTCTTCATGCTAGAGAAGCTAGGATTCAAACATATAAACATAATATTGTTTAAAAATTAAAACAATAACTTGTCTCAACCAATTGAACAATTTTGGAAGGCATGACAGATTTATAAGACTACAATGATCTGAAAAATTCCCAATCAACAAAATTGTTACGGTTTTTTAGCCCCAAAAGGAACACAATTACAAGCATGAATAGTGAGTTTTACTCGCACATATGTTACTTTCAACTGGGTACAAGAAATTGAATAAATTTTAAAATTTTACTCCCTTTCAAACAACTCAGTCAGATAAAATGTGCAACCAAACTTCAGAAAACGTATGCTATATCTAATGAAACAAACTCAAATAAACCTTGCTATATCTAATGAAACAGACTCAAATAAACCTTAAATGGTAATGTTCAAGAACAGTATACTTTAGTAGCTCAAAACCAATATCATCACAAATTATAACCATTTGAGTACCTTACACAAAATTATAACCATTTGAGCACCATTTGAGTACCTTACACAATGTGTCTTTGCAAATACATTTAACGCTTGTCACCGCCACCTCCAATCTTGGGACCCTTGGGTGCAGCACCCTTGGGTACGTTGGCCTTGCCCGTCTTTTGCTTCGACATGACTTCTGCCTTCTTCGCCTTCTTCTCATCTTTAGTCTTCTTGATCCTCTCCTTAATTTCACTGTTACAAAAAGTTTCATCATCAACCACTTTCATTGCATTCTATACCCCATTCTAATATTTACTCAGTAGAAAAAGTAAGAAGTGATTATTTGAACTAACAAAGTCCAAAATTTCTATTGCTTCTCATACCGTAGGGCAGCTTCACGTGCAGCATCACGGACCTCTGGCTTCTCGGATTTCTTCTTCTGAATGACTTCTAAAGTAGCACCGACAATGGACCTAGAGTAGGGCTTCTTGTTGGTACGTCGCCTCTTCTTCACAGCTTCAGCAGCTACGTCCTATGCCAATGAAAAATCCCATTTAGTAACTACTATCATATCCAATGCACTGAATGGTAAAAAAAAAAAAAAAAAGAAAGAAAAGAAAATGACAATGTAATCAAGTAAAGTAATTCACCTTCTTGTGTTGTTTACGGTACATAGCGGTCCAAGTAAGCTTAGCCGGCCTCAGGCGATTGTGGAAGTACCTCTTGCATCACTACAAGAAAATCTGCTTGTTATGTCATTTAAAAATGCCACG
Organism: Mentha longifolia; assembly: GCA_001642375.2. Taxonomy (NCBI): domain Eukaryota; kingdom Viridiplantae; phylum Streptophyta; class Magnoliopsida; order Lamiales; family Lamiaceae; genus Mentha; species Mentha longifolia. The sequence continues at coordinate 30,613,162 of CM038112.1, forward strand.
AGAAATATGTTATCGTGGCACTTTAACTATAGTGGCATTTGAGAGAAGTGCCCCGTTCTTCAGTGTAACAATAGGTATAAATGCCACGATAAATGTGTTTTTATCACACTTAAAAGTGTCTTCACATGTAAGATGTAGTGGCATGCAAAAGTGTCTTGAAATGTTATTCACGAAATACCTCCTTATAATTTATATAATTATGTTTTCATCCTTCCAGAAATTTATATTTACATTTTTGGTCCTTTAAGTATTAATATTTATATTTTTCACTTCCAGATCTTTTATTAGGATTCTTACATTAATATAACATTCATACTTTGTTTATACCTAATTTTGACAATACAATAATTATAAAACAAATATAGAAGTAAGAAATACGTACTAAACTATTATCAATCATCCAACTTAAGTATTATACACAAAATGAATAATTCTAACAAGAACAATCCTATTTTTAGTATCAAATGGTACAACATTTACAATCCACTAGGATTATATTCAATGCATGAGTGCCAATTCTACATAAGATAATTCTATCAAATTCTCAATGTGGTGTTTTACCTGCACATGACATAAAAACAAGAAATGAAAAATGTACGTTAGAATAAACTCATGAGAAAACTGGAATAATAAAATAAACCAATTCAAGAAAATAAGCAAAAGACTTGCTCATATCAATTTAATATAAGCACCGATTCAACCCCTTATTTCCTTAGTTGATTAATTTCCTTATTTTGTCAATTTATCACTATACTTTGCACATTACCCCACTATTAAATTTAGAGTATGATTACCAAATCTTGAATCATTGTCACGACCGCACTTTGCTAAGGATAGCTAAGACGGGAAACCGTGACTAGGGGTTGGATATAAGAAGCGGGAAAGAAAGGGGAAACGACTTGTAACTCAGTAATTAGCAAAATGAACAATTGAATAGACTCGATCAATGAATAAATAGAAGTCAAATGAAGATATGAAAAAGCCCATGGCTCAAATATAATATAGTTATCCATGAGAAGAAACCGGTTGAACATAATCCAATTTCATGAAGGAATACGAGTAGAGTAGTTCTCGATTTACTGGTTCATGAAGCCAGTTGAACATAATTACTAAATAAGATAATAGAAGCATACAGCGGAAGTCTTTAACAAAATAGATACATATATGAAGATATATATCTCTTTCTGAACCAAATTCAAAAGATGAACGAATCTCCTCTCAACACTGCCGCCCTTGCCACCTCGCTCAACCTGCAAGTTTTTGAAAACACGAGCAGGGCTGAGTACTTGATGTACTCCGTGAGGTTATGCCCAAAAATAATTTTCAGTAAAATAATCACCAATCATGCATTTCACAGTTATCACAAGGTTTTATCAAAATACTTGTGTAACTAAAACCACTTTATTTCCATAAACAATTGGAGTGCACTCCCCATTTTCTTCCATAACTGTATTATCCTTATCTGTAAGTACGCCGGCAAGGTGGCCACCTCACCGGACGTTTCCATGCATAACCGGCCCACCTCTGGAGCACACAGTCACAACTTCGTGTACACATCACCTGGCTAGCGACCTTTGTCTAACTCAGGCTCGATCGATATAACGTTGGCAATCCAACACAGATAGGCATCACACATAAAACCAAAAACATTTTATGCATGAAAGGGTTTTGAGTCAACTTGCTTTATTTTCAAAACATGCTTCATTATAGCAACAATATAATTTTCTTTGTTAGAACGCCCACCTGATTGCAAAGTGATAGATCGGTTCCAGGTTTCTTCCTCACGGTTCCTCGACTCTCGTCCCTTGCTTAACCTTTAGGGAAAAGTCTCGTTTTAGAAGAAATACTAATTTTAGAGAAATAATATGTTATTCCTAAAATTCTCGTTCTAGTATTATATCTCATAAGAGATTTTAGGAACTCACAACGCTTCTAACTCGTATCGCATCTTAGAAATTATAATCGAGAAGATAGAAAAGTTCATTCGAGAACTTCGGCATGACTTCGACGTTCGAGAAGTCTACTCGATAATTCTAAATTATCTAAAATCAGCTAAAGTCGACTAATTCAAATGAAAACTCAATTTCTCCATTCGAACTAGTCCCAAGACTCGATCAAGACGCTTAACAAAGCAGTAGAAGGCCCGTCATATGAAAAACACAAGTTCAACATTCTAAGAGAATTTGGAAATTCTGCGACCCTCTAGGAAAATAATTGTTTCTCACTCAATATAAATCGAAACAGAGCATATGATATTGATTTGGAAAGATAACACATAGGGCTATGACATGTTTAAATTTCAGAATTTTCCCATGAGTGAGCTGGGAGTTTGAAGCATTTATTCCCAGAACTCGGAATCTGAAAATCGGAAATTTGGCAGATTTTGGTACCAACTTTGAGTGAGGATTTCTCACTCGTTTCTTGATGGATTCGAGTGAATGAGCTATCAAAACTGAAGTTCAGAAAACAAGGAACAACATTCTAGTTATACTATTCTTCATTCGACCAAAGGAAAGTGGTCAAAACGTGGTTGGAAAAACAGGACAGAAGTTGTTCGTCGGAATTTCCAGATTGGAGATACAAACTTTGAAAAATCATAGTAAATTCATACGAACTCCGTTTTGAGTGAACGAGATATGTATAGAACGCTAATGGAACGTACTTCGACATGGACAAAGAATAAATGTCGAATTTCAAATGAGCTGTGCTCAGTTTAGCCCGCAAGTGGGCTGTTTTCCAGATTTCAAAAGAAATGAGATGCGAATTTCAATTTGTCATAACCGATGCATATGAACTCGGATCAAGACAAAATTTTAGCTACGGATAGCTGAGAACATGAGCTAAAACTTTCATTTAGGACTCGAAATAAGATAGAGTCGGGAAAGGGTTCGAAAATGCTGAACAAAATGTGCACGCCAACTGTTCGATAAAATGCCCAAATCAAAAACGTGAAGAATGCTTACGGGTTCGGCTCTAGCTCATCTTAAACCATCATTTGAACTCAAGAACATGAATAATAACTGACTTAGAGACTTATACATGCTAGAACGAAAAAAATCTTCATCTCAATGTTATTAGAATTCACTCTAGACTTCATTTCTTATTCAAAACATCAAGGAAGAGCTAAGCTTACCGAAAATGGAAGAAAGAACCGAAGCTTTTCTCTAGCCCTCGACTTCAAGCTCTTACATGTCCTACTTCGATCATCAATCTGTTACCACCATTTTGTTTCTTGGCTTGAATGAGGAAGGTCTGCAAATTTTCGAGATGATCTATGGAAGAGAAATGGAGTTCTTGGAGGTGTGAGGTGTCGGCTTCAATGGAGGATGAAGGGGAAGCTTTGGGGAAAAAGATGATTCTTGAGGGTGGTGGTGTGGTTAGAGAGAGAGTGGGTGATGCTACAGTGAAAGGGGTGGTGATGAAAATGAGAGTTGGGTGTGTGGTGGAGAAGAATTGATCGTGCTCCCCTCCCTCTCACCCACACTCTCGATCTCTCTCTCCCTCTCTCATCTAGATTTTATTTCTTCTTTTAATCCCATTGTGACACCTCACTACATGCACCAATAATTATTTAATGGTTTACTTGCTAGACACATCAACACCTTATTTACTATATTATTGATTGCTAGAGATAGTGGAATATCTCTACACACATCTCATCTTATTTCCGTAAAAATATTTACGGAGTAACATTCTCCGGAAATCATTTCGGGTAATTTCTTGCCTTGCCAAAATTCCTTCATTCTCAAAAATTCTCGAGATTCATTGGAAAAAAATTCCAACATATTATAAAAATTCCCATAAGCTCATTTTCGTCCGTGCTCGATCTCAAATACTCAAAAATATTTATTTCCTCCTTCGAAATTCTATTTTTTTTCCAAAAACGGATTTTTACGGCTATTACAATCATAGCACAATAACAGTAGGTAGTGAAATCTACTCTATCAACCCCTTAACTTTTATGTGCATACCATAAGTTAGTACTGGTTCTTTTAGCTACTATTAGACCGTTCAGTGGGATAGACAAATATTGTATTCAAAATGAGCAATAAAGCAAGAGGATTTAAATGAAAATAATTCGGGGGCGTACCTGTTTAAATTGATAATATTTTCATTCATCAACTCTTCTAGAGATAAATCAAGCTCCAAGCCTGGATTCTATAAAAAACTTGTTGCATGAGTTAATTAATCGATGAAGAACCCGACTGTAGTTCAAGAAAAGAAAATCAACAGAACATTAAGAAAACATACTTGAGTCCCTTGGTATGCAATTTGTCTTCATCCTCAAATCAAAATTACCAACCCCAGCAAACAAATATCTACATTCTACATTAAGAAAAGTATTATCAGTTTGATATAATTCGTGGTATGCAAGAGTACTGACCTTGAAATGAAATTGAGGCTTCTAGGATCTGAAGCATAAAGCCCATTTTCTCAAATTGCTCCTTTTCTTGTTCTCTTCACCCGGTAAGGATGGTGATTTTTTCTTCATCTGGTAGGGATTTAGTCGCTGGGAGCCTGGGAGTGGAGAAAGACATGATATGCGGAGGAGTGGCCAGTTTTTTCAAAAAAAAAGAAAAAATTAAGTTTTTCAGCACGAAAATAAGAATGGAGGGAATATTGGCTCTTGATTTTTATTCCAATATTTGAGGAAACTATAATTTGATTTTTTGTGCTGCTAATATTTTAGATAATGATTTATGTCTTTTCATAAACTACAATATATATATTCGTCTTATTAGTTATGTCTTCAAAATTAACTAATGGAATATTATTTAATAATACTTGCAAATTTTAATAATTTATTGAACTATGTTTTACGCTTTATTTTATTTTAGATCAATATTACTATATCAACTTTTATCCACGTGTCTACCTATACAAAAATATACTGTATGATTTACTTTCTAACATATGCATATTGTTTCTCTAAATAAATTGTATCACCTTAATTATTAATTTAATAATTAAAGGAGCTGACAAAAAAAAATTATTTTATTCTTTTAAAATGGTTAATCTTTAGTTAAAGAAATTTTGGTTCTCTTTACCACTCAGAAAAAGGTCACGCATATATATGTTCTTTAGAAATATAAGCATATCAGTACGTGCCAGGAAACATGGTGTATTGTGACATTCATACAAAATGTCATGTGAGTGAGCACGTAAGATGTAGTTATAGGCCAATGTATCAATTGGACACTTGTCAAGGCATTTTGTTCGAAGTGTCATAAACTTAATGTAGTTTTAGGCCATAATTCTAGTAGTTAGTTTCGAGTTAACAAAGAGGAAAACCTAAAAATAGCAAAAACTCCTGTTTCTTAAACCTTGATAAGGCAAAGAGAGGTGAAGAGCTGAAGCAAATGACAAGCAGAAACGAAATGTTGTACCTGAGAGTCTGATCGAATAAACTAATGCCCCTTCCAGGGTAGATCTTGGCACCACTAAAACGGCAAAGCTCAGTCCTGATAATCAAGATCCATAGTAAATTAATATATATATATTTTTTTTAAAAAAAGAATGATATACATACGGTATAAAGCAATAGCATCTGCACATCTGGAATCCAATAATTACCCGACATTACAAACAAAATTGGAAAATTACACAAATTCAGTGATATATATATTCCATTATCGAGTAATTTCTCAACAAAACAAAATTTTACAGAATAATCTAACTAATGATGCAGCTGGATAGAACAAACAAACCCAGACCGTGAAAATTATACCTAAATTCTCTAGCAGGGAGATAAACCATACAAATAAAAAATGAAATATGTCGCTCATAGAAACTATGAATCTACATTCCGTCCGAAATGCAGATAACAGCCGAACGAAAAAAAAATCCCCGTAAATATGTACAGCTTCAACAAGTTCCAGACGCAATATTTGATACAGTGATGCAACATTGCTAAGCGTTTAAGAATGAAAAACAATGTGCAGAACCAAAATAACAAAATCACGGAGAGATTACGCAAGGCATCCACAAGAGAGAGAGAAGGAAAGTCTTACTTGAGAACCATGGCTGCAAAATGATGGTGAGGTCGCCGCGGTAGGTTATCTGGAGTTGCCAAAACCCTAATTGCAATTTGGCTAAAGAGAGGAATATAACGCGTTCAGTTTCTGCTGAAAATGGGCCTAGGGTTTCAAGCCCACGTGCCTCTTTTTTTTTTCCTTCCTTTTTTTTTTCTTTTCCTGTATTTTCTAAAGGGCCGTGGCTCTTATTTTCAATATGATCCGTTGCCACTTGAGCAGGCCGAAAGGACCGGATTCGGCTGGTTCTGTAATTGGAGCCAGACCAGTGGTTAGGAATCGGCAGAGGAATCATTAGAATTTGCGGTTTGGTTCCTAAATATTGTTAATAATATTCAAAAATATTACTCGTAATTAAGAGATAGCTTGATTATTCATGTTTAAATTGTTGATTATTTCCTTTAAAAATAGATTATCTTATTGATCAAGATAGCATAAATATATGAGAAAATACCAATAAATAACTATTTTAATAAAATAAATGTAAATTTATCCATCAATAAAAAAATATTTAAATTTTTTAACCACTTTTATTATCTAATGACATATTTACCCTTACATCTTTTGTTTTATTATTTTTTTATTTATAAATTATTTTTCCCTTTTCTGTTTCATAATATCCTTGACAATTTATAATTTACATTTAACATTCTTAGAAAATATTTTTACTATTCCATATCGCTCTATTAAAAAATGTGTTGGATGGTCTGTGAGGGTGGCAGAGGTGTTTTTCGACGGTGGACGTTACATTTTCCAGCGGTGGTTGTGTTTCTGGTCAATAATTATATAAGTTTTCGTCATATTCTTCTTCAACATTATATAGTTTAAAGCGTTCTAACTTTAATTTTATTATTTATCTTCAAACACATTTGTATTTGTGTGTTTACGATTTTTTGCCAAAAGGTGAATTTAAAAAAAAAATCTAGGGTTTTTTGTATTTTTATTTAATGTCGAAATGTAATGGTTATGTTTACTCCCTCCGTCCATTATTTAGAAACCCAAAATTTTGGGACATAGAGTTTAATTTGTTTTGAGGATGTATTAATAAATTAAATTATTAAAGTATTAAAGTGGGTTTGTGTGCTCATATAATATTTTTAATTGTATTGAAGTGTTAAAATGGGCCTACTACCTAAAATGGAAAGGGTCAGTAAATCACGAACGTCCCAATATAGTAATAGTATCACTAAATCGTGGACGGAATGAGTACTAATATGTATGCTTTAGATGCTTTTAAGATCAATTTACTGGTACTATTGCTCCAGATTATGTTTTAGATTGTAAAAATTGTACTTTGATTTTTATGTTCTTAAATACATAATAAAGTAAAATAAGAGTTGACTTAATTAATTATTTTAAGAAAGCTGCCCACCTGCTAATATACTGTTCTATATGGAATGGACTATTTATCCAACTTTAAATATATTTAATGTGCCAACGGTTGATGTGTAAGTATTACATAAATAATTTTTTCATGTAGGTTTTACTTAATTTGTTTAGTAAGTTTAGTTTTGATAAAATATATTAATAATATATTTTTTTAAATATATTATCATCACGTTAAGCATAAACCCCCAATTCCTATTGGAAGCCTCTTAAACCCTAGAACCTCAATCATGGAGACATCTAAGAATCAACAGCAGGCGGTGTGTGGGAAGGAGTCAATCGATCTGCTCAATTGCGTCGTTCAATCGCCTTACGACCAAGAAAAATGTCTCTCCCTCCTTCAAGCCTTGCGCAAATGCGCCATTGATAAGGTAAATCTACCAAATATTGCTATTCTGCACTACGAAGTTCCTCGTATTCATAAATTGCTCGATTGTGGAATTACGTCAAGAAGCAATCCTGTTTCTTTGATTGTTTTACGCTATCTTATTTAATATCTGATTTGAGAATTTGTTGCTGAAGTTTGGTTAATATTTGATGGCATCAACCAAATTCTGGTTGTCAGGAGTTGTGGAATTGTGTTTAGCGCATATACGGATTACCAAACTGTTTACCGTCTGAGCTACTGTTATTTGCTAACTTTATAGAGTCACAAAAAAAAAAAAAAAAAAAAAGTTCTAGAATTGTAGAGGAAAGAAAATGCTAGCAACCCGTATAAAATCAGTTGCATGTTAGTTTTCTATGAAGATTCAATCAGTGAGTGATCATTTACTGGAAGCTTTCTGGTAAACAACTATGGTGTCGAGTGATCTTCGTTTCTTCAATCAATGTGTATGAATGAGCAGTGTCTTTCTTTTCTTGTGTAGTTCACTAGATTGTCTCATTGATGTTAATACCGGATATATGTGCCATAGCCTTTGCCCACTACTGAGATGTGGGATCTTACTCGCCAACTATATGTTTCTAGTCTCGATCTGTGCTTGGGATTGTTTTTAGTCAGCTTCTCCTGCATTCTATTTTTTGTTTGCTTTCCTTGCATAGCTATGTCTGAGATGTATTTTTCTGGAACTTTCTGATTGTTTTGGATGAAAATGGTGACTTCAAAACAATTAGTAACTATTGAATTAGATGTATTGAGTCTATTGACAGGTTTAGAACTAAGGTTTTTGTATTATCGAATTGCTGCTCTACCTTGACTATGTTTTGCATGGTGTTCAAAATATGCTTTTTGTTAATTGAAGCAAGGCCTTGGATTCATTTTCACCTTTGCTACTTTATTGCTGTAGCTGCATACCCAAGTTGCATGAGTGTTTTGGTCACAGGACGACTATCTTCACCTATGAATTAAATTTTTGCTAATCATGTCATTATGTTTCTAACTTCTTCATCAGGATTTCTTGTTATTCATTATATTGTGAGTAGTAAGCAAGAGAGAATTATAAATGACTGAGCTTCCTTTGTAAGAGAATACCTCACTCCCTTTAGGATCTGATCCTGTTTATTGACTGTCCTCGTTCCAATTAAAATAGATTGAGTAATCTTCAGAGGTATTGTTGTGCACTATACTCCTTTTGAACTTGCTCTGTTTTTTCATATTGGTTATGATTTGGTGAAATCAACCATAGAGCTGCTATCAATAATTGAATGCATTAGCTCTTCATTCTCAGGTGGAAAATATGGGTCCTTAAAGGAACACGGGTCATTCATAGGATCAACAGTATTAAGTGTGTATGCAATATGTTGGTGGATTTTGGTTCTGCCCTGTTGAAATTTCCTTAAAATCTTGTATGTAATTGAAGATCTTTATTAAAGTTTTCTCCCTGAAATAGTTGTGTGAAGTTATGTAAGTTCTGATGAAGTCATTATCTTCAGAATAGGCCCGCCCAGTCTTTAACATTAGAGGCAAATGAAGAGTGGAAACAGAATTCCATTCCTCGTACTTTAAGACCGAATCCTATTTACATATCATTCCAATTACATTAGCTCTACTGTTACTGTTTTAGTTGTATCATTTGCTCCAGACTGAATTATTGTATATTGCATAACATCTATGCCACTTACATTAGCTCTACTGATACTGTTTTAGTTGTTTTTTGCTCGAAAACTAAAATTATAATTCAATCTCTTTCTTGTAACCCTTGTTTTCCTCAGAAAGTGAAGAAGTTCTCCCTTGAAAGGGAACAAGCAGATTCAAGTGGAAATAAGCAAAGTTGATATTCTATGAAGTGGCATATTCTCCTCCTTCACCCATGAAATTTTATCATTCACAATTTTTACCCCATTAACTTGAACAGTTGATGCTGGTGACTGTTGAAAATGTCCCACTAACTTTTGAAGTAACAAACTATTGATTGTACTAGTAAGATTTTGCAGTTGGGTTATTAGCTCTTTACCCACTATATTTCAAGCATTAAGCAAGTGATGAATCAATTTATCAATTTCCCCAGTTATTCATATTGTATCCTATTTATTTTGATGGTTCATGTTTGCATGGTATTAGGATTTGCTATTTGTGTATTTGATCTTTGACAAGATTAATTGTTATACTTATGCATGGACTTCCTTTAATTAATTTCGTCTGATTTTGATAAATTTCTACCAAGTTGGCATTTACCGAGTCACAACTCTTCAAGTTTGTCAAGTCCAACTATATCATAAATAGCACTTTACTCCCTCCGTCCCCTGAAAGAGACTTTTTTTTTTCGACACGGGATTTAAGGAGAGAAGGTTTAAAGTGTATTTGCTAATTAAATTAAATAGTAGTTTAAATAACTAAAATTAATGTTAAATTTATAAGTAATTAATGAAAATAATTGTTCTGCTTTATTTTTTCCTAAAATTATTTAAATAAAAAAATATTGTTAATTTATTTAATTAAGATTTTTTAATTTTTATTTTTTCTGAATTTTACTAGTAAGCACCATAACTTTTAGCCTTTACCAGATAGAGTATAAAATTAAAACTTCGACTACTAATAAAGCAAGAAAACAGAGGAAAACGAGTCTAATTATCTCCCTAGTTATTTCAATTTAAAGAAATGGGTCTCTTTCAGTGGTACAACGCAAAAAAAGAAAATAGATCTTTTTTGATGGGACGGAGAGAGTAGTACTTTACGCATTAACTTTTAATTATTTTGTTATACAAAAAATTAACACTTCAAATAAAAATTATTTTTTCTTATATAAAGAAAAATAAACCTTATTGTCATGGCATGCATATTAATTGAACTTAATTTACATAATTTAATACTAAAACTTATATAATATCAAGTGTCACAATACCACTCCATTTTAAAATAAGTATTAGTGTTTGCATCGAGACCAAATAATGGAAGATATTAGCCTTGAACACACTGAGCAATTATCATATTTTAGTGAAGATTTATCAAAATATGATGAATAGCCGACTCCAAATTAAAAGAACTAGTGCTCAAATCAATGTATGTATAGAGCCGCCATTGACACGTACCTCGAAATATTTTCAACAAGAAGAAGTGGTTGTCAAATTTTCCAAAATTAATTTATTAAAAACAGAATTGCAAGTGTTATTCCAACTCTTGATCCCAAAAGATTGCATGAGCAACAAGGCATGAATAGTCAGTAGTATAATAAATGAGGGGATCGGACTTATTGTTTAAGGCAATATTTATGCAGAGAAATGATATGCTACTCACCTCCCGGTGGACACCTTCGTGGGCACCTCGTCATTTTATCACGTTTGCATTGCTTTTTATTTTTATTTTATTTATTTTATTCTATATTCTAGTATCTTATAAATTAATTTAGAAATCATAAAATCTAAAAATTACATAAAAATCAAAGCTCGATTTATTTTACTACTCATTTTTTGAAGTTTAAAATAAAAAATAACAAATTGAACATTGATTTTTTAGATTTTATGATTTCTAAATTAATTTATAAGATACTAGAATATAGAATAAAAATAAAAATTAAAAAAAAGCAATGCAAACGTGATAAAACGACGAGGTGCCCACGAAGGTGTCCACCGGGAGGTGAGTAGCATATCATTTCTCTATTTATGCATATGTAAGAACCACAATATAATATAATGCGTGAATCGTGGCAACCTAGTTACATTAATATATTTAATGTTGGAAAAATTGGATAACATTATGATTTTGATTGACTTTTTTCGTCACGTCTATGTCTTCAATTCATTCTTTTTACACCATATCCATATGCTTATCATTTATCAAAGTTGAAGCTTATCTCATTGTTTGTTATAAAAAGATAGCACGTTCTACTATGATTGCCTTCTATTGTTAGAGTGCATAGAAACAGAGTTTACACAAAATATATTTTTCACCAAGGTATTCTCTTTTTAAATAGATATTCCCTCCGTCCTGTTTAAAACAACTCATTTTATTATTTATACATCACATATATTCGACAAGTGAGCCATATTTAAGGGGCGGGAAGAGTAGTATTCATGCGTGCTTTCATCAAATCCTCAACCAATAGTAGAATATATTTTACCCGACTCAATATGTTTATCACACACAAAATAAAAAAAACAATTTTATAAGACCAACTAAGCATTACCAGTGTTCTAAAAATCGGCTTAGGCGGACCATGACCGACTCGCTTTTGGCTAGTCGGCGGTCTCTAGGCGCTGGGGCGCTAATCGGCAGCTAGGCGGGCTAGTCGGGCGGCTAGGCAGGTTGGGCGGGCTCTAGGCGGGCCAAGCGGATTTAATTAGGGATTTAGAGTTTTAACTTTAAATTCATATATTTAGCTTATTTATGTTTAAATTTATGGATTTCATGTTTAAATTTATGAAAATTTATTATATACTATGAAATTTATTTGGAAAATTACTAAGTTTATGGAATTTAAACTATGAATTAGCATATTATATAGTTTTATCATAAATTAGATAATGAAAATATAAGTAATATATGTTTATATGGTTTGTACTTTAGAACATAATGTAAAAATAGTAAAAAATAAGCATTATAATTCTAATCCGACTAGTCCTCGCCTAGGCTCCTAGCCCTAGCTCTCCCCCTTACCGCCCGACTAGTGCCTAACGATTTTTAAAACACTAAGCATTACTAATATTTTATTATTTTTATATATCTAATTTGATTATAATACCCTCGTTATATGGCTGACCATAATGTGGTTGCATAACTTTATTGTTTTGTTGATTAGGTATAGTATTCAAAAAGATTGACAAATAAGCGTATGCTTGTGTGTGGCATATATATAAATTGATTTGTATATATATTTTTTTTACCATTGATTGAACATGAAATTAAAACCTTCCATGATTTTCACCAATTTATCTTTAAATGGGACTGTTATCATATTATATAGAGGCAAGAAATAATCTACCTATGTGGGGATAAGAAATACAAAGTATATGACAAATATAAGAATTGACAAAATCTACCCATATTTTACTATATGGGACTAAAATACCCTCCCTACTATCTAATTCAATTTCCCCCACTCTCCTCTCAATTGACTCACACAAGAAAACCCTTCCCCTCCCCATTCCCCGTATAACCTCTCTCTCTCTCTCTCTCTCTCTCTCTTCGAACCCTCCCAGATTCCATCCCCCATATTCGAACAACCCAGTAGCCCTTCGCAACCGTCGAAACCTCTACACTACCGCCGCTGATATGGCCGTGCGGCGGTCGAAGAGGCAGCGCCGAGATTCAAGAGGCGCATGTTATCCAGCCTGAGCAGGAAGATCCGGCGTCGCCAACTATGGAGTAACCGGAATAAATACAGCCAAACGGCCACCCATTTACGGATTTGAAGGTAAAATCTTTGGTTTGTCTTAAATTCAAAAACTTCTTCAGATTCTTTTGGTTTGTGTGATTGATTTTAGGTTGTTTGTTTGATTTGGCGAAATAAATTCATGATGAATGTTTTGGATTATAATGCAACCTATATAGTTATAGATGCAAATTTTGTGATTATAAAAAAGTGAAGTAGTGAGAAATATTGATAGGATTTGAATTAAATACTTAAATATTACCAAGTTATTTATTAGGGTTTTGTTCAGAAAGAGTTGCAAAATCATTGATTTAATTTTGGTTTGCTTACCAGAAAATGATTATATTTTCCTTGATTGTCATATCTTGCCAATTAGTTGCAAGATCTGTCGTTTATTGGCAATAACTGTCAAAACTTGCCACCCCGGTGGCAAGAACTGTCGTTTATTATTTGGTATTATTTGATTCGTATGTTTGGTATGTTTATAGTTTTTATGCTAAATAAACCAAAAATTGGTTTGAGTTGTCATTAGTATGTTGATATTTAAGGAAGAAGGGATGAATCCCTTACAAAGTTTCATATTTAAATAGTGTAATTTTGTTTGGTGTGTAATTAAAGGGTTGAGATGATTGTTTTTGCTAGCTGTTTCAGAAGATATTGCCAAATATTTGATAAGATTTGAATTGTAAACTCAATTATTGCCTGGTTTGGGGTTGGAACCTAAGTTTTCCAGTAAGATTTTAGCATTCGTTGATTGAAAATTTGTTTTAATTACTATATAATGTTAACATGTCTTGCGTGTCTGTGAACTCTTGTCAAATAGTTGGCAAGATATGACAACACTTGCCAAACTAGATGGCAAGAGGTTACTTTATTCCTTATTTAATGGTAATGTTTAGAGTGATTGTGAACTCTTGTCAATTAGTTGTCTATATAATGCCAAATGTTGTCTAGTTATGAAATAGTTGGGAAGATTTGACAAAATCTGGTAACTATCTGGCAAGATCAGACATTACATGCTTATTTCTTGCTTGCTTTGTTCTTGTTTGTTAACTATCATTTCTTACAAAAAATATTTACATTTTTATGCGCTAGGTAACATGGGAGTACGAGAAAATCAAGCTGCTAAATCGAGACAAAAAGGTGGCCATGATGGGTTATGAGACTCTGGCTGGGGAGATAAATGTCGTGACGAAGACACTCACCAATAAATCGACGCCCATGAGAGTTACCAAATCTGCATTGGGATGCTACTTGGGCCTGCCGGACTACAACACGTGGAGCGACTGATTGATCCATTACGTTGTCTGCCGCCAGGTTGTTCCCAAGCCGAACTTTGACCCAACGGCGTTGTTCTTTCGGATTGGCAACACAATCATCCGGTTTTTCACGGGTAGAGTACGTACTCGTTAGTGGGCTGAAGTTCGGCGCAACAAGTTCCAACCCATACGCAAGGCACAAACTGCCCCGAAACATTTTTTGCTGGGGGAATTACAATCTTGTATTTTATTTTGGTGGGACAAATTCGGGTTTAATTATCTATGGAACACCCTCAACTAGTTTCTTATGTATATGATTAGGTAAGAAGTGGGCAAACTCAGACAATGTATTTATGCGAATTGATGCATATCTTGCCATCTACGTGTTCAGTGGCAAGATATTATTTTGGTATATCTACGGGGTATCTTGCCATATACCCCGCGTTTTGTGGGAAACGCGGGGTATATGTATCTATGGAACGTACAATCTTCAATTTATTTTGGTATATGATTAGGTAAGAAAAATGATACAATTCTTACCATCTGTATGTATGAATTGATACATTTATTGCCATCTATTTGTATGAATATAAGGTAATCCCAAATTATATTGGTATATAAGTAGGTAAGAAATAATACAATTCTTATCATCTGTATGTATGAAGTGATACATTTCTTGCTATCTATCAATTTTTTTATCAGTCATATCTGTGAGATAGTAAGAAGTTGACTATATCTTGCCAAGTAATTGCAAAAGACAGACCAAGTGTTTCTCACATGTACGAAAATAGTCATAAGTATTTTTATAATGAATTCCTGCTACAAAAACATTTGACATTACATAACAATGTCACTCTTACCATTTACTCAAACATATGAGGATCTTTACAAGTTCTACGGGTAAGAAACTTATAAATTCATACAAGTCAGGATGAAAAGACGGGGCAAAGTTGAATGTAAGTCAGTTTCGAATTAAGAGAATGTAAGATCTTGATAAATTATTACCAACTATATGTAAGATTTCAAACTCTTTCCAAAGTTGGTAAGATATCGATGAAATTTTGTCATTCATTATAAGACAGTTTGCAAAGATGTCGGTAACGCCTTGCCAAGTTATATGCAAAGAACGCAAAAACATGAAACTTTGTGACATTCATGTGAAGTGCAATACAAAAGAAGACAAGTAATGAATATATTTTTACCATTCACGTTTAAATAATTGGTAAGTTACTGAGAAAATCTTATCAAAGTTATTTGCAGTTATCAAATCCTTACCACTTATAAGAACTAGACATAGCATTAGCAGGTAAATGGTAACATTCTTATTTACTGATGGCAAGTAACGTTCTTGTTATTCATGATAAGGTAGTTGACAAAATGTCGATAACGTCTTGCCAACTTATATGCAAATAACGCAAGAACATTGGTATGTTATCGATGACAAAAATGGTGCAATTCTTACTTACTAATGACAATAAATTGTTAATTTCTTGCCTTGATAAAACAAGAAATGACGAGATATTAAATTACATCATTTTTTTCCTACTGATGGTAAGAAATCGTTAGTTACTTGCTTGCAGAAGGCAAGAAACGGGATGATTTCTTAGATTACAGACAAAGAAATGTATACCGAACAAGATATGATTTCTTAGGGTAAGACATGTTCAAGAAAAATTACCTAAAAAGGCAAGATATGGTTAATTTTTTACCAAATACATGGCAAGATATGGTTAATTTCTTACCAAATACAAGGCAAGATGTGGTTAACTTATTACCAAAACTAAGGCAAGAATTGATTAATTTCCTCGTTATTTGTACATGATTCGTTTTGCAGCAGTCAGTCTTCAATTGTTTTATCTAATTCAAGAATCCAATTTATCATTACAGCAACAAAAGAAAAGCAAAACTTGAATACAATTTAATTCAGATCCATACAAACTGTGGCAAAAATACGAGAAAACTAAACCTAGAGAAATTAAGATAACAAATTAGAGCAGAAAGTTGTATTCTTTAACAAATTAAGATAACAAATTAGAGCCTTCTTCTTCCTTCTATGTTCTCCATCTCATCCCTAAGCCAAAACTCACCCCTTCGTCCGCCATCGTCGTTGCCGCTGCTATCTCGCCGTAATAGCATAGAGGTTGCAGATCCGATGCGTTCCTCGCCGTAATTGCACGGTGACGGGAATGGCAACTGCGGAGATGAGTTCCAACCAAGCCGGCAGCTTCCAATCGGCAGCGATTTGTCGCCGGCCACAACGGAGATGCTATAAGCTGTGAAGGAAAGAGGGAAGGAGGGAAATAAAATCTGGGGTTAGGGGAGAGTGACGGTGACAACGGAGATGCAGCAGGATCTTGGCGGCGACGGCGACGGTCGATAGAGGCAACATAAGAGATAAATGGAGAAGTAGGTGAGAGAGAGAGAGAGAGAGAGAGAGAGAGAGAGAGAGAGAGAGAGAGAAGAAGAAGAAGAAGAAGAAGAAGAAGAATGCAAAAATAAAAATGGCAGAAACGGTAGGTGAGTGAAAAGGGAGATAGGAGAGAGAATGTACTTTGGGGGTATTTTTGTCTCACTTTTAAAATATGGGTATAAATTGTACATTCTTATGTGGGAGTTAAAATTTGATTTTATTAAGTGAGAATAGGTAAGTTGGGGTATTAAGTCTATTATATACGTAATCAATGATGAATGAACCAAAAGGTTATTATTATGAAAGGTAAAAGATAAACATAAATGTGATCTCGGAATATAAATAGATTAATTGGAAAAATGTGTATTTTTGATTTTACTTGTAATTGAAATATTGTGTAATCTAGTGTATACGCATGACCAATCACTAACTAACGAATTACGGAGTATTATTTTGTTATGAAAGAATTCCAGATAATAATGTTTCATTTAATCTAGAGTATATATTTCATATAGTAGATTACAACATCAAAGTCTGGCCTTGTCATATTATGGGTTGGATCACCTGCTGTGCAAGCTGTGGGGGTTGTGCACAGCAGGGTGCTGTGCCCCCAAACGGCAGCGTTTCACCCTTCAAACAATTTTTATTTTTATTTTTGATGTTTTCTTTTTTAGTTAATACAGTTTACTTGTCTTTTATTTTTTTATTTTACTTTTTAGTTTATATTTTTTAATGGGTGTTTTTTTTATTACATAAATAGAGTACATCTTTATTTTTTTTATCACCTTAATTTTTTACCATTCATTTTCGTAAGTACTGTACAACTTAAAATTTTTAGTTTTTATGTTAAGATTTGTTGAAGAGTATTATTCCATGATTAGAGTTTATAGTGTTTAGTTCTAAATATTAACTGATCAATATATTTAGGATTAAGTAAATTATTAGTATTATTTATATTTATCATTCCTATATCATAATTTTCTAACAAACATAAATCAAGAACAAGAAAAAAAAAAAAGTTGAAATGTCAATATTGTGCTATAAACTAACACAGCACCTCATGCTGTGTTTACCTACACAGGAGGGATCCTTCCCCTTATTGTATAAGTAACTAAGATAGACTAAACCATCGCCTACTACATGCATGCATGGTACGACTAATACTTATGAAGAGTAAGTACTTTTATTTGTAGTTACAACAATTAATCACACGCACAAATTATACAAAGTGAAGCCTAACCTTTTGATTGAAGAAAAAACATCTTAATTACCTATTGAATTGTGTGTTTTCGTCATTAATTAGTATAGAACAAGTCGATTGAGAGAAGTTTAAATTAATTAATTTATATTTTAAATGAATGTGTGAACCACAACGTGGGGATTATATATGGACCACAATTTGTTCCTTAATCAGAGAATAGCTTGCATGCCTGATGCCACATTATTGCCTCTACACCAAAGTCTGAAGAGGTGGGTTTGGTTCGATATAATTAAATGACACTATAAATGTGTATATATATTTTTCGGGAGAAATCTTTAAAAAAATAAGTTTTCGTAATAAATAAAAAATGATGCATCTTATTGACGATTATAATGCATCGGTCATCATAATGCATAAATTTGTGTTTTATTTGATTTTTCCACTAATATATTCTTCTCTAAAAATTAGTATGTGCATATATTGAATGTAATAAGAGTTATTAACTTATGTATGTGGCATATTAAAATTTAAGTGTATGCGACTGAGCCCACGATCTGGATGTGTTTTTACCCATCGGATCTATTTATTTTTATTTATTTAATTTGAGCAAACCCATTTGATATACTTTTTTTTTTAGTTTTTACCCATTGGTGTAAATATAAAATTAATCTAATTTATTTTCTCATAAAAAAGGATGTATAACATGTTTGGACTTTGAAGAGAGGCAGAAATAACATCTAATATATATATATATATATATATATATATATATATATATATATATTTGAACCCTAGCTTATCGACCTAATTACTCACTAAACCCCTAAATAAATCTAGTAATTAAAACAATAATTACTATTAATTAATGATTACTTAATTATCTTTGATTAATATAATGATTACTTAATTATCTTTGATTAATATGTATGCCGCCTTGGTAATGTGGACAAAGTACTTTCATCAATATCAATTAATTAACTTGCATTGCTTAATGAACTCCAAATATCCTTTTTAAGATAAGAGTATCTAGAATTCGATTATGTATATAGAATTTCTCTAATTCGCCATTACAGGATATGACGTATGAACTCCCTCAAAAAAAAAAAGATATGCCATATGAATGAAAAAGGGGCAAGAAATAAAAACTAATTAAAGATTAACACCATATATAAAACTACTTAAAAGTAAGATTTCATCATTTGAAGAACAAAGCATTCTAATATTACAAACACAACGTACAACTTTGTTCCTTCTTTTTTTTTTTTTTTTTTTTTTTGAGTTTTACACACAAAATTAAATACGTGACCAAACAAAGTAAGAACAAACGTCGCACTTAGTAATAATTAAATAGATTATTAATTAATGACAGTACTGGTCAGGCCAAAGGAAAGCTCCCATGGCGAACTTCCTCTTGTGATGAACATCTCCGGCGAGGGGAAGGCCGTAGTCGGCGAGGAGGCGGTCGAGCTGCCACTCCGGCATCTTCTCGTAGTCGGATTTTGAATACCTAGGGTAATGAAGAGGCATCTTGAACTCATGCGCCGCTGCCTTCAGCCTCTCCTGCACCTGCCCGTTTCCTGTTATACTACCTCGCGCGGCGGCGCATATGCCGCCGTTCGCCATTGCTGCTCCGGTCGTCATTTTTTTTAATTGTTATTTTCTCCCTGTTTTTTTCTATCTTCCTCATTCAAAACTATGTGTGTGTGTTGTGTATTTATAGCCCACGATGGGTTTTGATCGATCTTATTTTCGCAAGGTTGTTAATACATAAAAACTGGGATTTAATGAACACGAAAATGAACACAAAGGATTTACGTGGTTCGATCTATTGGGATAGATATACGTCCACGGAGCGAAAGTATGTATGGATTTTATTGAGAGTATGCGTATAGCTTGTACAAAGATTGTTCTCCTTTTTCCATCTATTCTAAATCCCTATTTATAAGTATCTACACATGAAATTCGACTAGGATTACAAGTCTTTTCCTATTAAGACTCTTTGGCTTGATCTCCTCCTTTATTGGATAAACACCGAGTTTCTATATCTCATGGAGCTTGAATTGTAGTCGATGTAGGAGTTGCCTTGGTGTAGAAGTCTCTTTGAAGTAGGTTGTAGTTGACTGGGCCGAACTGCATAGGGCTTTAGTTGGGCCGAGCTGCATTGGCCGAGCTTAACTGTTGGAGCCCAATTATATTGGGCTCGATGCTTGGGCCTAGTAGCTAGGCCATATCCTATCACATCCCCCCCCCCAAAAAGACATAGAAGTGAGGGTATGACTAGGGGTAGAAAGTTGAAGTAGGAGTAGTGAAAGTGCATGGCCCTGTCGAAATTAGAATCTCGACGAAGTCAAGGTCAAACTAAATTTTGCATTACCCCTTCGGAAATCAGATTTCGACGAAGTCGGAATGCGTACCGCCTCGTTAGGATGAGGTCTAGCTAAATTTCGCATTGCCCCCTCGGAAATTAGATTTCGACGAAGTGAGAATGCTTGCCGCCTCGTTAAGATAAGGTGGGTAAGAATTTTGCATTGCCCCCTCGGAAATTGGATTTCGACGAAGTCGGAATGCATACCGCCTCGTTAGGACGAGGTCAAAATAAAATTCGCATTGCCCTTTTGGAAATTAGATTTCGACGAAGTCGGAATGCGTACCGCCTCGTTAAAACAAGGTCGGTATGAAGTGTGGCGGAGTGGCTCGGCGCGACTGGTATGGCGGACAAGATCGAACACGTGATGTGTCAGTTACATTAAATACGCCGTTTGGGGTCCCGATAAAGTAGGCGCGTGCGTGTTATGGGGGGAAGTTGAAAAGGCGGAAAATTACTAAAACTTCTTTTAGACGCCACAATCATTTATTTTTGAAATTCGGAACCCTAAATTTTCGGCAATTCATCTTCTACCTTCACGCTTGCAGTGTTGCCGGTGGTGTTATACCAGAATCCAGTGAACCATTTCGTTGCCACCACAGTCATCCATCGCTCAAAAAGTAAGTTTCCATGGCTTTCTCTTTTTGTATTCGCGAGTCGAGCGGTAGTGGTAGTCAGGATTCGGGTGAAAGGTCTATGTCGCCGCCGGTATCTCATGCGCCGGAAAATGTAGATGTAGATGTATATACTGTAGAGTCGGACGTTCCGTCGAAGTGTAGGGTAGTTTTTTCTTCTCCCCTTGATTCAGTCGGAACAGTGTCAAAATTTTCTTCAAC
The DNA here is from genome assembly GCA_001642375.2 of Mentha longifolia. Lineage (NCBI taxonomy): Eukaryota > Viridiplantae > Streptophyta > Magnoliopsida > Lamiales > Lamiaceae > Mentha > Mentha longifolia. Next base: position 30,634,398 of record CM038112.1, read on the forward strand.
TCTAGATTCATCCGCAATTTTGAAAATTGCGAAAAATTATTTATTTCCCGACTGGATAGAGATGGTAGTTCCTCGGCCGGAGGATAGGGCATCAAATCCTCCGATTGGATTCGTAACTATTTATGAAGATTGTTTAAACCATGGTCTTCGTCTTCCCCTCCCACCTGTTTTCGCCGATCTTCTTCGGAAGTTCGGCATTCCCTTAGCTCAAATAATGCCGAACTCGTTTAGGCAGTCACTGGTTTAGGCATAATTTGTAGTCGTCACGGGGTCAGCCTGTCAGTAGAGCTGATCCTAAAATATTTCCAATTCAATTCATTCAACGGGTGGTACTACTTGACACCCCGTCTTGACTTTAGAGTGAAGACGAAGTCAAAAATCCCGAACTGGCAGTCTAAGTTCTTCTTTTACCGGTTCGGTGAGGTCCCACATTTCGTGTGGAATGTGGGTAAGTTGAGGAACCAAGGCACCGAAGAAAAATTCGGTACGCTTGAGGAAGTGTTAACGAGTCTCGTCGATGAAGAGTTCACCGAGGCCGATCTTTCGAGGGCGGGGCTGAGCCCTTATGATCCAGACTCCATGGTTGAGCCGGTGAAGGGTGAGGCTCCACTTGGTCTGTTTTTATCCTGTTGTTTGATTCCATGTCATTGTGATAAGGCTCCCAATGTTTTTCTGCAGTGAAACTACTCGGTAAGAAGAGGACAAGATCCAGCTCGACTGAGAAGCCAGCGTCTGAGGCGTCTTCGGAGCGAACAGAGAGCGGACTAATCTCATCACCAATGGGATCCCCTCCAGAGCGACCCCTCGTTCGTAAAAAGAAACAGCAAAAGTTGGCTGTTACTATTGCAACCGAAGAGGAGGATAGCGCTGTCACTGCAGTCCGGTCGACTCGTGGTGTGGGAGGCCAGGGTTTTGGAGAACTGGTGAATCGGCATCGGCCGTTCCCCGAGGTAGCATCATACCTTCATCTGTACTTCGGCAGCGCCTTCATTTTTATTTTTTTTTTAACATTAATATGTGTTGTTGGGAACCTTTTCTCTCTTTGAACTAAGTTTTGATAATGCTATTAGAAACCACACTTAGTCAATAGACGTTAATTGGAACAGACTGGTCTCCGTGTTTGGATCAGTCAAAGCTCAACTCGAACAGGTTGCCATGTAAAGGTCAAGGTTGGTAGTGCAACCTTGTACCTAATATACTCAAACTGTCATACTGTTCCATTATGTAATCTGTCTATGTAACCTGCTCTAATCATACTTGAAGATCTCACTCGAAGGTTACAGAAGACTGAAGACAACTCGAGGTATATGAAGCTCGACCTGCAAAGTCCAACCTGAGCTGTGACTGAGGAACCTGTCCTCAACTCAACGACCATATTTGTGTCAGTGTACGGTTCTGCAAATCCTGACACATACAACGGCTCTATTACAAATGCTTCTCTATAAATACCTCAAGACATTCAAGAAAGAAGGTACGGGAAACTCAAATTACAAGCTGAAACGCTGTAGAAATCTCAAGCCAAACATTCACACAATCAACACTTGAAATCACAAGAGCTTTCCCAAGTGTTGATCTTTGAAGATTTCTATTCTTTCTAGAATCTGTCTTACTAGAACACAATCTACACTCTCACTACCATCCTTGTTGATATTCAGTGTAGTTGATAGAGTTGTATTTCAAACGGTGATAGCTCTTCACAGCTTTCCAGTTTGATTATTAGTGCTAGTTGTTTAGCATTAGTAAGATTGTATGTAAGTTTGTATGTAAAGTTAGAAGAGTCACGACTCAAGATTCGTGCTAGATTCAGTCTAAAGAAAGACTTGAATTTGGACTGGAACCTCCACCAGTGTTAAAAGGAGCGAAAGATCTCAGTTAAGGGATTACAGATTCGACGGGATCTGGCGTGGACGTAGGAGCTGTTTACTCCGAACCACGATAAAAACTCCTCGTGTTTCTCTCTCTTACTGTTCTTTATTTACACAGTTTGCATGCTCACAACCTGCACCACAGTAATCTGTCTTGCATACACTTCTGTATTTACACAGTTTACATGCTTGCAACCTGCACTGCTATAATGCGTATTGCATAAACTGTTGTCTGATCTGAAGTCTTCCTGAAACTTAAACTGTTAGCCAACCTGTCCACCAAACTTCCGCACGTAGGTTAGTTTTGCAAGCTCAGCAGTTCTCTGTTTGAGCTGGAAAAACTACACTGCTCTGATAAACTGAAGTGACGACTCAGTAAGATCAAATTGTTTTGAAAAGTCAAAACTGTTGGCTAATTGGTGTATTCCCCCCCCATACACCAATATCTACTTATCGGGGCCTACAAGTGGTATCAGAGCGGTGGTTCTTTTGACCACTGCTTCTGTATACTAGAAGCTTTTAGTGCTTTTGTGTCAAATTGAACTAGATCTCTATGACTGCGAACTGCGTATATATAAACTCAATATGGAAGCTTCACTTCTCCGTGTCTGTGAAGATTTTTCTATACAGGGTTATGAAGACTGGAGTTTTCGAATAAAGATGTGCCTCCAAGCTCATCATGTGCTGATGTGGGATGTCATCGAGAATGGTCCCACACCCATCCTCGAACCCTTCGAAACCGATATATTTGGAGATAAAGCTTCTGAAGCAACGTATGTGCTAAAGATCAAAGATCCCAGAAAATACACAACTGAGGAAAGAAAGGAAGCTGGACTTGACACTTTCGCTAAAGGATTAATCTCGAGCACAGTTAAGGGCGTCCACCTGGCCAAGATAAGAAATCTTGGAACTGCCAAGGAGATGTGGGACACCTTAAAAGCAATAAGCCTTGGATCAACAGAGATGCTGGAGAATAAGCTGTCAGTGGCATGTAGTAAATTCGAAGAATTCAAAATGCAGCTAATGGAGACCATTGATCAGCTCAAGAATAGATTCACAATAATCACTTTGGAGATCGCAGCTCTCAAGAAGGATAAATACACACAGCGCGAACTCAATCTCAAAGTCATCCAATCTCTTCCAGCAAGTTGGCATGTGTACAGCGCCATGCACCGCGGCAGGTCGGACATCAGCAACCTGTCAACCGAGCAACTGTTTGATCTGCTAATTGGGAATGAATTTGAAATGATCAGACTGCACGGGTCAGAACAAACATCTTCAAGCAAGAAGATCGAGCCCGAAAAGAAAGAAAAAGATGCTGCATTCAAAGCTACATCAATTACAGAAGAAAGAGTAATCCCAAAAGATTTATGCTCTAAAATGGAGAAATTATTGAAGGACTATGCATTTATGGCTAGAAGGAATGAAAAGCTTGAAAAACGCTTCAATAAATTCCGCAAATATCACAAAGATTTCAAGAGAAATCAAACCACCTCTTCTTCCGACAAGAAAGGTGAAGGTACATCAAAACCCCCTAAATTCAATTCTTCTAACACTCCACCGGGTGGTTGTTTTGAATGTGGCAGACCAGATCACTATAAGTCAGACTGCCCAGACTTATCAAAGGCTGAACGCGAAGAGCTCCGCGCAAGAAGAGATCAAAAGCTAAAGGAGCAGCGTAATGCCATGATCGCAGCTGAGGAAGAAGCCAAAGCTGCTGCCACATTATCAGACTCAACCTCCTCCGACGAAGATGACGATGATGAATTGGATGAGGAGGAATGTCGATTAGCTGATGAGGAACTTGATTATGAGGAATGCTTCATGGGAAAAGATCTCGATCTTGTTAATAACAAGGTTGATACTAGAACCTCTCTTTCATATTCAACTAACTCTGAACATGCAGGTATTGAAATACCTGAAATGCCAACGTATGAAGAGTTTCAACAACAGCTTGATGACTACAAGAAGCTCTCAGAAATGTTTAAGCAAGTGGTCATAGAAGGTTCCAAGCTGGAGGGTGAAAACTTGAAACTCAAAGCTGCTATAGATGAAAGCTTCACTCCATATGATGAAGCAAAAGAAAAGGAGATTGAAACCCTAAAAGTCCAAATGGGTGAATTAGCCTTAAGGGAAGAAAACCTTAAGGAAATGCTTATCAAGAGGGACAGTGAAGTAATCAAACTAAATGGCCAACTCACAGATCTCTCAAATAAGCATGATAAGCTGTTGCAGAAAGAGCTCAAGCTTCAACAAGTCCTAATGAAAATGAACAAAAATGGCGAAAAGCTTGAAGTCTTGCAAGCTTCCCAGAGACCTGCTCAGATAAAGTTCGGTATCGGATTCCACGGTCAAACCAGCGGAGTTAAGGATAAAGAGAAGGTCCTGTTCGTAAAAGAAAAAGGATTGGCTGAAGGCAAAGCTCATCACACTCTGCCAGATAAAAGAGCATGAAAAGCCCATCAGGAAACAGCAACTGAGACCGCCAGTAGAACAGCAAAAGGTTGTGCGATCTAGGAAACTGCATGGTCAACCTGCGTATCAAAGAGGAAGCCAACCTACTCAAAGAAAAGTGCAAACTGCTAACAAAGGAAAAGTAGTTTCTCAACCAAAAACTGCTCGACAACAACGAAACTACTATGAGCAGTGGCCAAACCAACAGAGACTTGACAATGAAGGTTACTGGTACAACCATCATTGGTACCAATATCCTGAGCTGTCAAGTACGCACTATCAATTTCCACATGAAAGTGGATTTGGAAATGATCGATGCAGATGTGGATACATAGAGCAAAGTTATCAAAATGATTATTATCAACCTGCTCACTATCAACATAAATCTGCTTATGAAACCTTCCACTCAAGAAATGAGAAATGGATCAAGTCGAGAGTAAACAAGAGTTTCCAAAAGAAGAAGCTTGGAAACCAAGCTGCCAAATCTCAACCTGCTAACAAAGCACCCAAATTCATATGGGTTGCTAAAACTGTCTAATTGCAGGATGGGAAAACTCAAAGGAGGAAGCGAGCAGCTCGCGGGATGATCTGGATCATCGACAGTGGCTGCACAAAGCATATGACCTGTGACAAAAGCTTGCTTACAAACTTCATTGAATGTGATGGACCTCTAGTTGCTTTTGGAGGAGACTCTAAAGGGAAAATAAGAGGCTACGGTAATTTAATTGTTGGTAAAACAACAATATCTAATGTCACTTATGTTGAAGGTTTAAATCATAATCTCTTTTCAGTAAGCCAGTTCTGCTCGAACGGAAAAAGAGTAGAGTTTTCTGCTAACAAGTGTGCTATAAAGAACAAGGAAGGAGAAGAAATTCTTCTTACCGGTATTTTGCAGGATAACTTGTACATAGTACAATGGTCAGATGAAAAAGAAATTTGTCTGGTCACCAAATCTGCACCTGAAGTAAGCTGGCTATGGCACAAGAGACTATGTCACTTAAACTTCAAAGCCATCAATAAGCTTGCTCGAAAGAAGCTCGCAGATGATCTTCCAGACCAAGTCTACTATAAAGATCATGTGTGTGAAGCCTGTCAAGCTGGAAAATAGATCAAATCATCATTTCCAAGCATTGCAGCTCACAACACAAGTAGAATCTTGGAATTACTCCACTTGGATCTATTTGGTCCAGTGACTCCTAGAAGCATCAATGGTAAAAAGTATACTCTCGTTATTGTTGATGATTACTCATGATATACTTGGGTTATTTTCTTACATAAGAAGAAGGAGACACTAGTGGAGCTACCTGCGCTACTCACCAAATTATCAAATATGAAGAACAAAAGTGTGATCTCAATCAGATCCGATCGCGGAACAGAATTTCTTAATCATATGATTGAATCATACTGCACCAAAAGTGGAATTACTCATCAAACTTCAGCAGCTCGCACACCTCAACAGAATGGTGTTGTTGAACGACGCAACAGATCACTAAAGGAAGCAGCTCGCACAATGCTAAATGAAACCAATCTTCCAAAGAAGTTCTGGGTGGAAGCAATCAACACAGCTTGCTACACTCAGAACAGATCAGTCATTCATACAAGACATGGAAAGACTCCATACGAGCTATGGAAGGATAAAAAACCTCGATTTAAATATCTTAAATCTTTTGGCTGTGTGTGTTACATTCATAATAATGGGAAATCACAGTTGAAAACTTTTGATAGCAAAGCAGATCCAGAAATATTTTTAGGATATTCAGAGATCAGCAAAGCTTTCAGAGTTTTTAACAAGAAAACTCATATTGTGGAAGTAACACCACATGTGGTTTTTGATGAATCTATTTGTGAATACAGGGAGACCCAACCGGATGAAAGTACAGGTGTAAGTCAAAATCAAGTAGGCTCCAACACGCAATTTCGAGATGAAATACTAATATGGAGTCCAACCGACTTGGAAGAAGAAGAAGCTCAGCCTGTGCAAGATTCTAATTCACAAAATCCACCCATTCAACAAGGAGGAATGAACCAAGGGGGAACAGAAACTTCAATGGAACATGCAGTTAATGCAGAACTGTCAGTGGATCAGCTTGCTGAACAACTTCAACAGCTTAACCCCTTCACTCCTCAACCTCTACCTGAGTTTGAAGATCCCACACCAGACCCTGAACCAATTCTCACAGAAGAAGAAATCTCTCATAGAAGGAGATGGGTCGATGCTCATCCTGAAGATCTCATTGTTGGGAACCCAAAGGCAGGTGTGAAGACAAGGAGACAGATCGGTGAAAGCTGTCAACTAAGCTGTTATCTGTCCTACTCTGAACCCAAAACTGTTGAAGAAGCTCTTGCCGACCACGACTGGGTTACAGCCATGCAAGAGGAACTCAATGAGTTTAAAAGAAATGAAGTATGGTCACTAGTTGATCGTCCTACACATCAAGGAGTGATCGATGTAAAATGGGTGTTCAGAAACAAGAGAGATGAGAATGCTGAAGTAATCAGAAATAAGGCAAGATTAGTTGCCAAAGGTTACTGTCAACAAGAGGGAATAGACTATGATGAGACTTACGCTCCAGTGGCAAGACTAGAAGCAATCAGGTTGTTTCTAGCATATGCAGCTCATCAGAGATTCAGAGTCTATCAAATGGACGTGAAGAGTGCTTTCCTTAATGGAATTCTTGGAGAAGAAGTGTACGTTGAACAACCTCCAGGTTTCGAGGAAGCAGGTCCAGAGAAAGTTTACAAACTGCACAAAGCAGTATATGGTTTGAAACAAGCTCCAGAGCTTGGTATGAAACGTTGTCTACATTCCTACTGCATTCTGGTTTTAAAAGGGGATCAGTCGACAAAACGTTATTTACTTTCAAGTACAAGGATGATATTCTTCTTGTACAAATTTATGTTGATGACATTATTTTTGGATCTAGATCAAAATTTCTATGTGACAGGTTTGGAGAACTCATGAAGTGTGAGTACAAAATGTCCATGATGGGGGGGATGAACTTCTTCCTCGGCCTTCAGGTCAAGCAATCTGCGGATAGTATCTTCATCTGTCAATCCAAGTACGCTAACGAGCTGGCAACCAAATTTGGTGTCCAAGATAGCAGACCTCTGAAGATTCCAATGATTGCAAATGGCAAGATGGATCCAGATTCTGAAGGAAAACCTGCTAGCATAACTTTGTATAGGGGAATTATTGGTTCTTTACTTTATATTACTGCAAGTCGACCTGACATTTCTTTTGCAGTTGGAATATGTGCTCGGTATCAAGCTAATCCAAAGGAATCGTATCTAGAAGCAGCCAAGAAAATTCTTAGATATGTCAAGGGAACTGCAAACTTCGGTTTATGGTACCCTTGTGATGATAATTTTGAACTAACTGGCTATGCAGATGCAGATTATGGAGGATGCAAACTGGATAGAAAGTCCACATCAGGGACCTGTCAGTTTCTTGGAAGCAAGTTGATCTCTTGGTTTTCAAAGAAGCAAACTTCAGTTGCTACTTCAACAACAAAAGCTGAGTACATGGCAACAGCAAGCTGTTGCGCACAGATTCTTTGGTTGAAACAACAACTCAAAGATTATGATGTCACTGTTTGAAAAGTTCCTATCTTTTGTGACAGCACAAGCGCCATAGCTCTCACTGTGAATCCTGTCTACCACACCAGATGCAAGCATATTGATATAAGGCATCACTTCATAAGAGATCACGTGGAAAAACAAGATATAACAGTTGAGAAAATCCATACTGGCATCCAAAGAGCCGATATACTAACGAAACCTCTCATGGAAGAGAGATTCAACATGTTGTGTGGAAAGCTTGGCATGCTCAGAATGGATACACAGACCAAGTCAGAAAATGGCAGCAGTTCACAAGCACAGGTCAGCAAAGAGCAGACTGACTTGAAAACTGCAGACTAACAAAGAGGCAGTTCACCAGTACAGAACAGCCAAAGACAGTCAGACTTAGAAATTGCAGCTCACAAGAAGCAGCTAGGTGACATGCAGCTTGACGTCACAAACTGCGTTGAAAGTCAACAATCACCGGTCAACCTTTAAGGGGGAACTGAAGATATCGTATCAATCTCCATTTAATTCTTTGCAGAATTTATTATTTCCTCTCTTTATCCCTTCAAAAATCTTTTTCAAATCTTTTGACTGCTAAGTTTTGAAAAGTTTTTTTTTTCGAAAATCTAGGGATTTATGTCAATCTAAGAAGGAAAAAGAAGAGAAAAGAAGCGCGTGATATTCATTCTCTTTTATTACCATTGTTCACGCGCCTCCCTAGCAGTTGAGATTATTCAAATAAATCTTGACCGTTGGAGAAATCTCTATAAATAGAAAGAAAATTCTTGATTTCATTACGCGTTTCTTGAAATCCTTTGAAATTACATTTCAAATCTTCTTTCACTCTCTCTGAGAAATTACTTTCGTTCTTTTATCTTCATAAACTCAGAATTTCAAAATCCTCACTCTATCTCCACGAAAAATGTCTACAGATTCATTGAATGCTCAAGTGAAGAAGGCAACCCCTCTCATCTTCTTTGAGAAAGTTGTTGTGCTAGACTCATATGGATACAGAGGTCTGGATCAAATGATTGAGGCTATCACTCAATGTGATGATTTCTTCAACATCATCACTCAACATCCACGATTTACGCTACCGGACAATGTTGCTTACTTGCTGTGTTCTCTGGAATCAATGGACAGAGACCCCGCAACAACAACTTTTCTCGTCAATAATGAGGAAGAAAGGCGTCATCTTCTTCCACTCGTTCTTCAGACCTACAGGTTATCGGATACAGGGGCTATCACAAAGGTTGATGATGTGCCCATGGAATCCGTCAACGATGTTTATCAACAAGCTCTGTTTGAGCCCAAGAAGATTTATGATCAGAAAACTTTCAACCGCCACGACCTGAAGTCCGAGTACAGATTTCTGTTCGAGTTTGTTCACAATGTGTTCTTCTCATACCTAGGATCGAACGAATCTGTCACTCTGTTGAAGTTTAAACTGCTAACTGCTGTGGTGAAGCAGCTGCATGTTAACTGGGCCAGGTTACTAGTCAACCTGTTCATCAAGGAAGCTGCCGAGCTACCTGCCAGGATCGAGGCTAACATGCAACTTCGTCATGGCACCAAGCTCTCTATCATACTGCAGAGAATGCTTATAAATCGCACATGGCGAGTCTGCTCTGGATTTCCTGACGACAAGCTGGTATCTCACACCTGCAACCAGTTGATCATGATTCTTGGCATCTTGCCACACAAGATCAACAAGGCCAAAGGTGCAGCTAAGCTTCTGCTCACAGAAATGCGTGAATCAAAGGTAGATGTAGCTGAAGAAGAAGATAGCAGCGAAAATGATGAAGAAGACAGAGTCAAGGCTGAGTCAGTCAGAAAGGAAAGAGGAAGATGGAGGATCTGCAATCTGCGCCCTCTCGGAAGCGCATCACTAGATCAACAGCAGCAATCTTTATAGAGACAGATCTCACACCACCTGCGACCTCAACGCAACCTGCCTCTCCACAGGTTGGAGTGAAACCTGCTGTCAAACAGTCCTCTCCAGGCACCCCTCCAGGTTTCCCGTCCAAAGCTCAGTCCCAAGCTCCTGTCACTGAAGCTCCTACATCCTCTCTCAACAGCTCCACAGCAGTGGACCAGATGTTAGCCTTCTACAAAACAGAGTTTCTTAAGATGTCTCGAAGGCTCAACATGCTGGAATTGGAGAGCAAGCTGTATATTGATGAAAAGGTTGCAGCCTTGCAAACTGAGAACGCCAAGCTATGGGAATTCATCAAAGCTCACATTGGTGAAAAGGATGCACAAGAGCAGTTCTCAAAGGACAGAGGACAGTCCAGCTAGATAAGAGCTGTGAACTGATAACCAGTGGAACCTTTTTGATCAGAAACTGTGAATAAGACAGTTTGAATAGGGAAGTGTAATGGATGACCTGTATCAGTCTCCATTTTCTTAATCAAGTTCTATATATGTCAAAGATATGCCTTAATTCTTCCAAATATTCAAATTTCAATGAAATATTTTTGCTTCACTTAATCAATTATTTACCTTATCAATCATTTTCATTTATTGAAGCATGTGTTTTGTTATTTATTGAAGTATTTGTTAAGGATATTCTGACACAGTACTTAACATTCTTGCTTCACTTTCCATGTATGTCAAAAAGCGCATGCAAAGTATCAAATCCGCATTTAATGCCGAGGCGACGGTTGAGTGATAGAGTGGTGCGAGTGGGATACTCAACCAACCCCACGCGCCCACTATCTCACGATTTTCCAGGGATTCAATCCCATCCGTTGAACGATTGATATGCTTAAAATCTCAACCGCCCGCTTTATCTCTTATATATATTCATATAACTGTACATCGTCGTTCTCAATTCAATTTCTGCATTCTTCCGCCATTTTTCTCTGCAACTCACTATCAAAATTTCACACTCACAATTCTCTTTTATACATTCTTGAAATGGCAGGAGAATCTACGTCTCAATCTCTACCATAAACCACCGAACAGAAGATCCAATATCTACAGCAGTACATTCTCACAGAGCCTGCGGCAAATCTTTCAACCTATGATTACGCCGGCTTGAACGAGATGTACTCCGCCATCCAGGAAGCAGATGGATTTTTCAAGATAATCACTCATGAGCCGAAATTCTGGCTTCCGCAGCAAGTCGCGATGTTCTATCTATCGTATTTTTGCCCAGAAGATGTCGACTCTGCCTTATTCCATCTTCCTTTGCCTGGTGTGCCCGACGAGCCGATTCCGATCCTCTCACTCATTTCTCGAACCTACGGCATCGCTGATTCAGGAACTGTGGAGATCCTGTATCACAAGCCCATGGGTTTAATTCTGGACGTTCCGGATGCAGATCTAGAAGCAGTTTACCAGAAAGCTCTTATGCAGCCTGCAGCCAAGTATGATGGAAGGAAGTTCTCTCGTCCTCTGCTGAGACCTGCGTACAGAGCTCTCTTTGACTTCGTTCACAAAGTCTTCCTTGGTTACTCTGGTAACCACGACGCTGTCACTCCAGCGAAGTTTAGAGTGATGACTGCAATCGTGCAGCGTCTAAACGTGAACTGGGCCCGATTTCTCCTCGAGCTCATCAATGAAGAAGTCAAACAGCTCTCGATCACCTATGAAGGTGAAGTGGTGACCGATTTCTGCGTTGCCAGGAACCTGCGCCTAGGCACCAAGATCTGCTCTCTCATTCTCTGCCTCCATCCCAACCTCAACTGGAGTGGCATGACTTGTTTCAACAAGGAGAAGGTCCCCAAGGACCAGAAGCAGCTCGAACTCATAATTGGTGTCGACATGACCGTCTTTGCCAAGAATGATGATGTGGTGAAGCTATTTCTGTATGATATGGGTCGCTCTAACCCAGCTTGGGTACCTCCAGAGCAGCGTGACTTTCGGAGAAAGAGGCAGCTTGCCCCTAGCAAGCAGCTTAACAGACCAGCCAAGTCTGTACGCATCAAATCTCCAACTCCCATATCACGCAGGTTGCATACGGAGTTTGCCTCCATAGAAGTTCAGCACCAACCTGCTCGTCAAACACTTGAAGACATCCCAGAACATACAGTTCTTGAAGAACAGGTTTCATTTCCTGTACCCTCTGTTCGTGATATCTTCCAGTCTACAGTTTCGGAGCAAGCTGGTCAAAGCCACAGCGAATCTCAACCGGAGGATGACACCGATTTTGAGGAAGAAAATCTTGTTACCTCCATCGTCATCCACCAGCAGTCCGGTGAAGCTTCTCATCATCACAGCTCGCCTCCAAAGCTTGACCTACATCTTATCCTTTCATCTGATGATGATGATGTAGAAGAAGATCCGATTAAGACTGCAGCTGCCATGCTGGTTCACTCCATCGAGATCGAAGCTGAGAAGACTGTCATAGAGTCTTTTCCCGGAATTGAATTCACACTAGAGTACCAGGTCAATGGCAATCCGGCTTCGTGCTATGCTTGATGGGAAAGATAGATCGTACTGTGATTTGAAGTCCATCTTTCTTGTTCACCCCATCAAACAGCTAGAGGTTGAAGAGCACACCCTTGGGACGTATTTCGGCTATGCCTCCATTCCTGAAGCTCGTGACTGCTTCAAGAAGTTCGTCCTCTCTAGGATGAAGAGAGAGGCCAAGGTAATCAATGTCGACTTGAAACCTTTCTACTCTAACGATCGCGACTCTTACAATTTCAAGTTTCTGGAGGATGAAGAATTTAGTCTAATTCCTTCTCCATCCCGAAACAGTGGAGACGCAGTGTCCAATCACGATCAAGTACCGGTCTATTCTGTAGCAACCACAGGAACTCCTCTCATTGCTGTGCAAGAAGAATTAAAGAAATTCATTGTTGAGGAAGTTTCCAAGGTGAAGGCCATCGAGGTTGCTGAACACCAGAAGCTTGCGGACAAGATTGAAGCAATGGACACAACTGCGTCTGCCATGCTGGAAAACATCAAGGCTGAAATGCCACAGGTTATCAAGGATGAAATGGCAAGCCAGCTTGAAACCTTCTTCTCCGCCCGACTGAAAGCTGCGACGGACCTGCTGCTTCCCAACCAGCTGTCTGAACTGAAGGTCGCCTACTCATCTTCGGTTGACAACCTGCGATATGAGTTCGAACAGCTCAACCAGCTTGTCAACAACTTTTCTTCAAAGCTCGCTCAAGCCTCCTCCAGTTCCCTGAAGAAAGAAGAAGAAATGCAAGGGAACATCAACTCCCTCCTCCAGTTTAAAGAGAAAATTAACACTGACCTATCCTTAATCTCCAACGAGCAAGCCTCTCTCAATACCACTGTTCAGCAATTAATTGATAATGCCGAAAAGGGGGAAGGGAAAGGCAAACGCACTGCAGCTAAAGCGAAAGGCAAGGAGAAACAGGTCACTCAACCTCCTTTGACTCTATCAGAAGCTGCTCTGCCTGTGAAAGCTGTCACTCAATCTGCCGCCCAGAAGCTGTCTGAGCAAGAAAGGGCACAGGGTGAAGCCTCTCTTATTCGAATGATGGCAGAAGCTGGCTACACCACAGATGAATGCGAGAATGAAGGCAAACAGAAGCTGTTTCTCGAAGATTTGAGGAAACAGAGAGCAAAAGACAAAGCTCGCTTAGCAAGCTTCCAGGGTCTTGAAAGCTGCAAGGAGCAAGCGGACAAGAGAGAGCCAATTGATTGGCTACCTGTAGAAGATCAATCTTTGTGGGATGAGTTCCTGAACCAGTTCATCTTACACCACTACTGGTTGCAGATTGATGCTCGCTACACTGGTGATACCAAATCTGCCTTCTACAACTGGATGTAAGCTTTTCCCGACCGCGAATTCATTAAAAGAGTTCGTGCGAAAGCTGCAGAGGCGAAGGTCACGATCAATCTGCCCAAAATAGAGACCTTCCAACTTCCCACTATCTGCGGCACTGATACTCCAGATATCGACCGGATCAATACTTTCATAAGGAGAATCGCAGGTCAGTATGGTTGCAAGACCACAAGCTGCGATGAGTACAAGTCGATCCGTGACAGAGTCTACGCATCTACTGGAACTGTAAGCAAGGAGAAGATCGCTGAAGAAAGATTCAAGACTGTGAGGAAGTGACTTGATCGTTTTCATTCATTTATTGTATCAACCCTGTAATCTGTACACATCAATTCTGCTGATACTATAAATGAAAAATGATCATATTTTGTTCCTGACGACAAAATCTCATTGTCCAGGCCTCTGCTTGTTATGCTTTAAATTTCCTAACATTTTTTCTGATGCAGCTGGCTGGACATCAAACCTTAATCACTTTTTCTTATGAAGTTCAAATCTTCTAAGTCAAGATGTAAAGTGTGGGTTTCGGCATTATCAAAAAGGGGGAAATTGTTGGGAACCTTTTCTCTCTTTGAACGAAGTTTTGATAATGCTATTATAAACCACACTTAGTCAATAGACGTTAATTGGAACAGACTGGTCTCCGTATTTGGATTAGTCAAAGCTCAACTCGAATAGGTTGCCATGTACAGGTCAAGGTTGGTAGTGCAACCTTGTACCTAATCTACTCAAACCTGTCATACTGTTCCATTATGTAAGCTGTCTATGTAACCTGCTCTAATCATACTTGAAGATCTCACTCGAAGGTTACAGAAGACTGAAGACAGCTCGAGGTATAGGAAGCTCGACCTGCAAAGTCCAACCTGAGCTGTGACTGAGGAACCTGTCCTCAACTCAACGACCATATTTGTGTCAGTGTACGGTTCTGCAAATCCTGACACATACAACGGCTCTATTACAAATGCTTCTCTATAAATACCTCAAGACATTCAAGAAAGAAGGTACGGGAAACTCAAATTACAAGATGAAACGCTGTAGAAATCTCAAGCCAAACATTCACACAATCAACACTCGAAATCACAAGAGCTTTCCCAAGTGTTGATCTTTGAAGATTTCTATTCTTTCTAGAATCTGTCTTACTAGAACACAATCTACACTCTCACTACCATCCTTGTTGATATTCAGTGTAGTTGATAGAGTTGTATTTCAAACGGTGATAGCTCTTCACAGCTTTCCAGTTTGATTATTAGTGCTAGTTGTTTAGCATTAGTAAGATTGTATGTAAGTTTGTATGTAAAGTTAGAAGAGTCACGACTCAAGATTCGTGCTAGATTCAGTCTAAAGAAAGACTTGAATTTGGACTGGAACCTCCACCAGTGTTAAAAGGAGCGAAAGATCTCAGTTAAGGGATTACAGATTCGACGGGATCTGGCGTGGACGTAGGAGCTATTTACTCCGAACCACGATAAAAACTCCTCGTGTTTCTCTCTCTTACTGTTCTTTATTTACACAGTTTGCATGCTCACAACCTGCACCACAGTAATCTATCTTGCATACACTTCTGTATTTACACAGTTTACATGCTTGCAACCTGCACTGCTATAATGCGTATTGCATAAACTGTTGTCTGATCTGAAGTCTTCCTGAAAACTGTTTTGAAAACTGTTAGCCAACCTTTCCACCAAACTTCCGCACGCAGGTTAGTTTTGCAAGCTCAACAGTTCTCTGTTTGAGCTGGAAAAACTACACTGCTCTGATAAACTGAAGTGACGACTCAGTAAGATCAAATTATTTTGAAAAGTCAAAACTATTGGCTAATTGGTGTATTCCCCCCCCCCCATACACCAATATCTACTTATCGGGGCCTACATGTGTTGATGTAGGGTACCGAGGATATGGTGACGAGGCTGAGTGATCTGGCCTCGGAATTTAGCAGTTTCCTAACCTCCGGGGTTGACCGTTACAACGAGATGGCCCGGGTTCACTGCAACCTGGAAAACGAGAAGGACGGTCTCGCCAACCAATTGGCATTGACCGAAGCCAAAGTGGTGGCGGAGCGGGCTGCTACCGAGGCGGCGAAGACGGAGGCGAACTCGTTGAGGGCCGAGGTAGAGGCGACGAGGCGACGGGAGGCTGAAATGGTTGCCGGGCAAGGGCCACTGCTTCGGGCGTATATAGAAAGACTGTTCCGGACTGAGAAATTCTCAGAGCTTGCCGGGCAGGTGGCCTCGATCCTGAACGCTCGGGCTGTCAGTGACACCATCGACAGCATTACTGCTGATATTCCGGACTTGGATAAATTCAAGTACGGCTATCAGGAGATGTCGGATGAGGCTGTGTACAGCAAGTATGCCGATGCCTTACTGAAGGGCATCCAAGGTATCCCTCTTTTGGAGAACTTGGCCTCGGCATCCACATTTCTGACAGCCGAGGTGGTGGAAAATTGTCCGGTCGACCGGGATGACGAGCTGGAGGAGCTGATCGCAGGTTTCAGCCGCACTGCAGAGATTGAGATGGAGGATGCCGGCCACGAAGAAGTGGAAGCTGAGGAGAATGAGGAAGACAAAGTCAGGGGTGAGGGTGAAACTGCTCCGGCTACTGATGAGGCTCCTCATGAGGGTGAAAAGAACGCCGGAGTGGTCAGTTGATCACCTTCCCCTTTTTTTTTATGTAGGGCACTTGTACTACGGCATCGCTAGGATGTCGTTTCATCCTTTGCCTTAGTGGCTATAAAACTTCAAATCTTAATTGAAATTATTTTCGTGTTTATATAGTCTTCTTCTTCTCCGGAACTTTTCGATGCATCTCCGTATATAGCTCAAATCAATAACTTACTGCGAGCTCTTGAAGCTAAGAATGTCGAAGTCCTTCATTGGAAAAACCAGGCTGGCCATATCCAGGATGAGGCCGACGTGAGACTTAGGGCCGCTCAAATTAGAAATGACGAGCTTCAAGCTCGGCTCCAAGAGCTTGGAGATAAGTATGAGGCTGCGAAGGAAGAAGCTGATAAGATCGCCGAGGAGCACGCTGAGTACGAGGCCATTGTCCGCCGAAACGGCGGGAAAATCATTGCTGAAGTGGATGCAAAGGTGACAGAGGTAGCAGCCCGGTGCAAGGAATACCAAGAAAGATACGGGCGGACTCCTGGCAGCTCTGAGATCAGATGACCGAGCTGAAACGGGTAGCCGGCATGTATGAAGTGATCTTAGCTCGGCGCCCGAAGCTGGCTGCTCAGTTGGGAAAGGACGCTTGTCCTTCAAGTTCGTCTACTACCACCGGTCCCTTGAGGTCGTCGACTCCCGCGGGTCGATCGGATATGAGATTTATCCGCCACTCGAATGAGTTTTATGAACAAGAGCGGCAATCGTTGGCTCGACGAGGACAAGGTTGGAGTCTTCAATCGGGTAGGGGTAGGAGTCAAGGACGAGGTGGTGGTGAACGAGGTCGAGGCAGCTTCAATTTAGATGAAGTTTTAAATTTCAACTCCGACGGTGATTTTCCTACAAGATGGCTTAGTTTTAGCAAACCCAAGCCTTCGAGTTCGTCTAAATCACCATGTATTGTACTTTTCCATTTTTGAAATAAAACGGGATTCTCTGTACTCATATTAGCCTTTTACCTTATTTTTAACATAGATATATTTCTTTGTTTTAAACAAAGGTAGGCCATAATGAACATTACCTCGTCATAAGACGAGGTTTAGGGT
Source organism: Mentha longifolia (assembly GCA_001642375.2). Lineage (NCBI taxonomy): Eukaryota > Viridiplantae > Streptophyta > Magnoliopsida > Lamiales > Lamiaceae > Mentha > Mentha longifolia. The sequence goes on from CM038112.1 coordinate 30,651,751, forward strand.
TTGAGTAGCACGACTTCATCAAAGACGAAGTTTATGCTTTTCATTAGCACGACCTCGTCGTCCAACGAAGTTTAGGCTTTGAATAGCTCGACTTCATCAAAGATGAAGTTTAGGCTTTAATTAGCACAACCTCATCGTCCGACGAGGTTTAGGCTTTGAGTAGCACGACTTCGTCAAAGACAAAGTTTAGGCTCTTCTCTGTTTTAAACAAAGGCCGTATCTTTGTTTTTAACTGAGGTGGTGCCTCCTTATTTTAAACAAAAGTAGTTATTCCTAGCTTTTAACAAAGGTGTCTCCTTCGTTTTAAGCTCAGGCAGTTTGAACTTCTATTTTTAACAAGGTTAGGTCGGTACGCGCGCGTTTAGAATTTACCCCAAATATGGAGTTTATTAAGTTACCCTCGTCAGGGTTTTAGAATAAAAGATCAAAATACTAAGCATAAGTGGGATGGAGAGATATGCAAGATATGATATGCAAGGATTTAAACGAATAATAAAGGAAAAATAAAACTTTATTGATAAAAACCCGAAATTTAAAAAAGAAAAACAGTTGACAAGACGACCTGACTCTTGACACCTACGACTTTAAATGAACTGATCCTAGACATTACTCTCCTCCACTTATACAAAGTATTTCTTTAAATGAGTAATGTGCCATGTGCGGGGTAAGGGCTCACCGGATAAATGGGCAAGCTTGTACGACCCTTTGCCGAGGACTTCTTCAACTCGGTACGGTCCTTCCCATGTGGCTTCAAGCTTGCTGAGTCTTTCCGCTTTACTGACCTCGTTATTCCGAAGTACGAGGTCACCTACTTGGAATTGTTGGTACTTCACCCTTTGGTTGTAATACCGAGTTACTTGTTGCTTGTACTTGGCTTCTCTTATGTAGGCGAGCTCTCGTTTTTCTTCCAACAGATCCAGTTCGGTTCGGAGGTCTTCCTCGTTGACTTCGGCTGTAAAGTTGATAGTGCGCGGGCTCGGCAGGCCTATCTTTACCGGGATCACTGCTTCGGTTCTGTACACCAAGCTATAAGGTGTTTCATCGTTTGAGGTCCGGGGAGTTGTTCGGTAGGACCATAGGACTTGGGGTAAATTTGCTGCCCAATCTCCTTTGGCTTTGTCTAGGCGGGTTTTGAGTCCCTTGACGATCGTTCTGTTTGTAACTTTGGTTTGGCCGTTCGCTTGAGGATGGGCTACCGAAGTGAACTTTTGGTGAATGTGAAGCCCTTCACACCATTCTCTGAATGTCTGATCGGTGAATTGCGTTCCATTATCTGAAATGAGGATGCGAGGTACACCGAAGCGGCAAACTATATTCTTCCATACGAAGTTGAGGGCGTTCTTGCTTGTGATCTTTGCCAAGGGTTCGGCTTCAACCCACTTAGTGAAGTAGTCGATGGCTACGATGAGGAACTGGAGTTGTCCAGGAGCTTTATCAAACGGTCCAACGATGTCAATTCCCCATTGCACGAACGGCCACGGGCTTTGCATGCTTACGAGGTCGGTTTGAGGTAATCTCAGCACCGTCCCCTGGATTTGACATTTTGGGCACTTTTTGACCAGTTCGACTGCGTCTTGGAACATTGTAGGCCAATAGTAGCCCCAGCGCATGACCTTTTTTGATAGTGCTCGAGCTCCGATATGGCTTCCACATGACCCTTCATGAACTTCGCTTAACGCATAGTTTGCTTGGTTCGGCCCGACACATCTTAGGAGAGGTTGAAGGTATGACTTTCTATACAGAATTCCTTCTTATAGAACGTACTTTGGTGACTTGCTTAAGATCTTTCTTGCCTCAAGCTTGTCACTGGGTAGCTCGCCCTTCTCCAAATAATTCCGAAGAGGAGTCATCCAATTTGGTGCATCATCATCAATTACGAGGCCGACCTCGGCTTCTTTTATACTTCGGTGTTTGATTCCTTCCACTGGAGAGCTTGTTGACGAGGATGCCAATTTGCTTAAAGCATCAGCTCGGGTATTTGCTCCTCTTGGGATTCGTACCAACTCGAAGTAGGTGAAGCTTTCTTGCAGACTCTTAGCTTTTTGGAGATACTTCTTCATTCTGTCGCCCTTTGCCTCGTATGTGCCGAGCATATGGCTAACTATAACTTGGGAGTCACAATAGACTTGTACAGCTCGTACTTCAAGACTTTGAGCGACGTGAAGTCCTGCAATTAAGGCTTCGTACTCCACTTCATTATTTGTGGTAGGGAAGTCGAACCGAAGTGCATAGGTTATCTCCTGCTCGTCTGGACTGAGAAGTATGATGCCTGCACCGCTTCCTGATTATCCAGAAGCCCCGTCCACGTATACCTTCCAACAGTGTTTGGGCGGTTTACTTGTGGGTTCAGCTTCGACAATATCCGAGGCAGTATCGGGTGGCTTCGGTGCTTTCGTAAACTTAGATTCCATAAGGAAGTCAGCTAAGGCTTGGCCTTTGATAGCACTGCGTGGACAGTAGCTGATGTCATGCTCACCCAGCTCGACTGCCCATTTCGCAATTCTCCCCGAAGCTTCAGGCTTCAATAGCACCTACCGAAGTGGGAGGTCAGTGAGGACCTGTATCGGATGTGCCTGGAAATAAGGTCATAGCCTCCTCGATGCGTTTACTAACGCTAGTGCGATCTTCTCTAATGGCTGATACCTCGTCTCTGGTCCTTTAAGTGCTCGGCTGATGAAGTAGACCGGGAGTTGCCGACGTTTTTCTTCACGCACTAGGACTGCACTTATAGTCTCATCCGAAGCCGCGAGGTATAGGGATAGAGTCTCACCTTCGTGCGGGACCGACAAGGTTGGAAGCTTGGAGAGGTACTTTTTCAGGTCGGCAAACGCTGATTTCTGTTCCTCTTCCCATTTAAAAACCGGGTTCTTCTTAAGAATCTTGAAGAACGGGAGTTGCTTCTCTGCCGCCTTCGAGAGGAACCGACTGAGGGCAGCTAGGCAGCCCGTCAATTTGTGCACGTCGTGAATCTTCTCCGGAACCTTCATCTCTTGAACAGCTCGGACCTTGGACGGGTTAGCCTTTAATCCTTCTTGAGAAACCCAGCATCCTAAAAATTTTCTGGATCGGACCATAAAGGTGCACTTTTTAGGATTCAGCTTCAGGTTAACTTTCCGAAGGAGGCCAAGGACGATTTTGAGATCGTCGACACAGGTGGCTGGCTCTTTGCTTTTGACGACGATGTCATCCACATATACCTCCACATTTTTACCGATGTGGGGCTCAAATATCTTGTCCACCATTCTTTGATAAGTGGCTCCAGCATTCTTTAGTCCGAAAGGCATTTTCTTATATGTGAAGACACCGAAGTCAGTGATGAAAGCTATCTTTGGTGCGTCTTCGTCACTCATCAAGACTTGGTGATATCCTTTATACAGATAAGAAGCTGAAAACCTTGTGGCCGACCAGAGCCTCTACTTTCTTGTCGATGTTGGGGAGGGGATAACAGTCCTTGGGGCAATGTTTATTTAGATCGGTGTAGTCAATACACATTCGCCAACCTCCTCCTTGTTTCTTCACGATCACCGGGTTAGCAATCCACGTCGGATACTTGACCTCGAAGAGTATTCGTGCCTCTAACAGTTGGTGCACTTCGTCATGTATGACCTGGTTCCGGTCTGTTACGAATACCCGTTGCTTTTGCCGGACCGACTTTACTCCGGGGTCAATGTTCAGCCGGTGTGTGATAACATCTGGTGAAACTCCGGTCATGTCAAGTGGTGACCAGGCGAAGACATCTTTATATTCCCAAAGTAGTTGGACAATTTGCTTGCGAAGTTCGGCTCCTCCAGCGAAGCCAACTTTGACGACCTTAGTCGGGTCATTTTCGTACACTACAACGGCTCCCACTGCTCGTAGAATGCAGAATTGTCTTCCAACACTTCGGGTTTCTATAATTGTTATGCCTGCGGATGCTGAGGTGTTCCAACACCTCGTAAAGCGATCTGCATGCAATCCTTTGCTCTTTTTTGGTCACCGCGAACTACAATCACCCCATTTTTCGATGGAATTTTGATCGTTAGGTGGTACGCCGAGCATATTGCCTTCATTGCGACCAACCAATCTCTTCCTAGGATGATGTTATAGGGGGAGTTCGCCTTTACGACAAAAAAACTGACGAACTTAGTGGATGACAATGGGTGCTTACCCACTGTCACTGGGAGTTGAACTATCCCTTCGCTTTGCGTCTCTTGTTGGACGAAGCTTCTCAGGGGAATTGGTGCTGGTGTTAAAAGAGCTTCTTCGACCCCTAGCTTCTTAAAGCAATCCTTAAAGAGCACGCTTACCGAGGCCCCACTGTCAATGAAGATTCGTTGGACAAGCTTATTAGCCACCACTGCCTCAATCACAATGGCGTCTTGGTGAGGCATCATTGATGGCACGGGGTCCTTCTCTGAGAAAGTAATGGCCTCATCTTTTCTGAACCTTTTTTGTAAAGGTTCGTCTGCAGGGGGACTTCTAGCCTCGGCCTTGAGTGACGACTTCGTTGCTCCTAGTGGGAGCCCGGTTATAGCGGTGATGATTCCGTCGATCTGGGGTTGATCTTCGTCTCTATCCTCATCATCAGGCTTCGGCTTTTTGTCGACATGGGGGCGCAATTATTTCCTCCTCGGTTTCTGCGCTTTCCCCTGCCCTGGGGTCGGGCATCATGTTGGCTGTGACTTTGGTACTTCCTAAACGTACCGTCGCGCACCATGTGCTCGATATCCGCAGCTAGCTCCCTGTCGTGGCCGTAATCCTCATGGAATTGGCAGTATTTGTCCTTGGATCGGCGTTTCGACCCACCGCGTGACATTGGCTGAGGCTTCCCAAATAGGTTGGTATGAAGCTCATAAATCTCCGTCCTCGGCTTTGTCAGTGGAGTAAACTGGGTCTTCTCAGGAGTTTGCCGAGGTCCAAGTCGGGATTCGAGGGGGCCTCGCTGCAGTCTATCTAGGGCACTTCGGCGGCTTTGACTTCGGTCATTGCGCTCTTCTTTCCTTCGATCTGATGGTGCAGGCTTATCAGCCTCGCGCTTCTTCCTATCCGCTTCATCTACGCGTGCGAACCGATCCGCTATGCTCCACAGCTGCTTCGATGTTCGAGGCTCTTCCCTAACGATCTCCTTGTAGAGAGCACCAGATTGGATGACATTCTGAAAGGCTGAGATAAGGACTTCGTCGGTTAAGCGATCGACTTTCAGGCTTTCCTCATTAAACCTAGTCATAAAGTCACTTATTGATTCTCCTCGTCTCTGCCTTATGGAAAGAAGTTGGGCCGGGGTGGTTTTCGCCTCGGCTTTCTGGAAAAATCTGCGTTCGAAAGCTTCGAGTAGGTCTGCGTATGATCCGATACTGCATGGAGGCAGACTATCGAACCAACTACGAGCATTATCGACGAGCAGTTCGGGGAATACCTTACACATGTAGGTATCCTCGCTGAGGCCTTGATTCATCATATTATATTAATATTGGGACAAAAAATTCCTCGGGTCGCATGAGCTGTTGTAAGGCTTGATCGGAGGTACTCGATACTTCTCCGGGAGAGGAGTGTAGAGTATATAGTTAGTGAAGGGAGTAGAGATCTTACTGTAGACAGTAAATCTCCCTCCTCGGTGATCGTCATCACGCCGAGGTGAAACAGTGTGACGGCGAGGTGGTGTGATGCTACGCCGAGGTGAAGGTTTGTAGTTTTCTCGGCGTTTATCATCGAACCTCCTTTGACGAGGTGCCGCGTCTCATACGCCCACAATTTGGATGCTTTGAGAATCGTGTTGCTGGTGGGAACAGGATGTAGCTCCACGTTCTCCATGTCGTATTCCAGCTCTTTGTTGGTTGACGAACTGGAGGAATTCTGGGCCTTTATATGCGAGGAAACTCTTCACTGCATCCTCGAGTTCATGTGGCTGAAGCTTCGGAACTTCCTCTTCGTCATGACCACTGTTGTGACCTTCTTGGCTAGGGTGGAGTGGTTTGCCGAACTGGTCCACCAGGATGTCTCCCACATGTCCTTCTGGAGTCTGCGCATGTTCTTTCCCGGGGCGTTTTCGATTAGAGCTAGGCGGCTGGCTAGAGGCTTCCGCTGATTCTTGAGGGGTTTGCTGGGCGTTTTTATGCTGGGCTTCCCTCTCCTTAGCAGCGGCAGCGGCAGCCTCAGCGGCGGACTTGTGAGCAGTAGCAGTAGCAGATCGTGTAGATTTCCCGGCCATCGTGATTGTAGCAAACTTGCAAAATTTGATCGAGATTCACAGATTTGATGTTCCCATAGACGGCGCCAGTGATCGATCTTATTTTCGCAAGGTTGTTAATACACAAAAACTGGGATTTAATGAACACGAAAAGGAACACAAAGGATTTACGTGGTTCAATCTATTGGGATAGATCTACGTCCACGAAGCGAAAGTATGTATGGATTTTATTGAGAGTATGCGTATAGCTTGTACAAAGATTGTTCTCCCTTTTCCATCTATTCTAAACCCCTATTTATAAGTATCTACACATGAAATTCGACTAAGATTACAAGTCTTTTCTTATTAGGACTCTTTGGCTTGATCTCCTCCTTTATTGGATAAACACCGAACTTCTATATCTCATGGAGCTTGAATTGTAGTCGATGTAGGAGTTGTCTTGGTGTAGAAGTCTCTTTGAAGTAGGTTGTAGTTGACTGGGCCGAACTGCATAGGGCTTTAGTTGGGCCGAGCTGCGTTGGCCGAGCTTAACTGTCGGAGCCCAATTATATTGGGCTCGATGCTTGGGCCTAGTAGCTAGGCCATATCCTATCAGGTTTCAAATAGGAAACCCTTTTTCTTGGAGTCGGTCTTATATTGGAATAAAATATCGACTATATTCTTTTTATTTTTTATTTTTAAATGTGTAATGTTCTATAATAATAATAATAATAATAATAATAATAATAAAGAGGGTATAACCATTTTGTTTAGCAAAAAACAAAATAAAACGCAAAATTTTAGAGATAGTGTTTAAATTCGGATGGGTTACCTTGTCCTGTTTTTACCGGATGCGGATCCCAAATTATTTATGTTACTAATTTTATATTATTTATCATAAATAAATTATAATTAAAATTCTAATGAGTTATATGTCATAATTTTGAATTTATCAACCATATTTTAACTATAAAAACTCGTTGTATGAAATATTAAAAATAATTTTGAATCCAATTGGTATATGAACCTTAATTAGGAATTATATAATGAAATTAAAGCATAATATATTTAAAATGATAAAAATAAGTTGGTTAATGGATGAGTATTGATTTGGTAGATTTGAGTGGGAAATGAAGGAATAAAAAGAAAAGAAGGTAGTCGCTGGGAGAATTGCATGCATTATTAGTGTTGATGAAAGAGAGAAAAGAAGGATGTAGAAGATTAATTCGACAGCGACATGAAGTAATTGAATGTTTTTTTTCACAACACTACCACTTAACTACTCAACCCTTCTACTTCTACTACAATAAATGTGCGTCCGTTTTATTGCTTACGTCTTTCACTTTATTTTCCGATTACTTATTATACATCATTCATGTTCATAATTAAATTTCCAAGTTCCGTGTATATTTGGAAGTCTTTATTATTATTATTATTATTACTAGAATATCCACCCATGCGATGCATGGGCAGATTTTATAAAATTAATATTTAATAGATTGTTAATCAAGTATACAATTATAGAATATTATGAATGTATTACAAAATACAAAAAAAATATTGTTTTCTTAAAAAAGTAAGTTATTGTATTCAACTATGAACACAATTAATTACACTATTTTGTGCCAATTTTATTTTTATCGATAAAAAAGCTAAATGTTGACATATGTATATTTTAATTTATACAACATAAAAAGGTCTTAATGTGATAATAATGCAAATCATACCCATTTTTTTTATTCAACAATGTTTTTATATATACACTTTAGAAAAAATAATAATAATTTAAGATTAGGAACTTGTGATATGGCTCCAATATTTGTAATTATCTGAAGATTTTATAACATCTAGAATTTGAAAACTTTATCATTACATCATAATAAAAAGAACACATGACTACCTAATGTATTACGTTGGAGTACGAATTTTTTTATATTCAAGTAACTCCTTCCATCCATAATAAGTACGTAAACATTGTTTTTTGAGTTCTAATACATTGTAATTAGTATATCAGAGTATATGTTAAGTAGTGTTTTGGGTCCCATTTATAGTGTAAAGTGGATTTATTTTATTTTATTTTATTTGGGGTCTATATAAAATATAAAGTGTCAAAGTGTAGTGGACATACGAAAAAGAAATTAACAAATTAAATTTTCAATATCGACATGCCAAATTGCCAATGTTAATCACTGGCACAATTATATATATCTTGTATCTTAAGTTCAAGACATACAACTGTTCGTAAAATTATACAATCAAAAAACATTTTTTAGTTATAAGATGCATAATCCCTTTTGTCTTTTCTATTGCAATTTCTGGAGGGGCAGGGATGGCTATATTTCCGGGAGCGAACTCCGGGCGAATATGAAGCGCATGAATACAAGTTATGCCTTCGAATGATAGACAATTCCGATTAACCTATAACTGCCACTAACATCACGTATAACTTTAGTATTAAGTTCATGAGGACTTTATAATAATATATGCTTGTTTATCTCAAAGTACGTAAATGTGATAAGTGTACCTGATTATCATTTTGCAATTCGCCAGTTGTCTTTACATTGCTGTCATCTTCTTTCTTTCAGTTGATTTCGTCATGTAAGGGATGATTAATTAGCAATGGAGGCGTAATGGATTAAAGGTTATATGCACAATCAAAATGTGATTTCTAAAAACACGTATCTCCATATAGTAAAAACCTATCATTCCGAAAAGTTGTGTCTATTCAAATTTGAGTTATGGATTCGGTGAGGTGCATGTCGGTTGGAAAGGAATATATATAACGATATATATTTTTTTTAGAGTATATATAACGATAATTAAAAGAAAAATGTTTAGAAAAGTAATTGTTTGTTTGCAAGAAGAAATGCTAATTGAAGAGTTAAAAAAATAAATTTAAATTTACCAAAAGAAATGTTATTCTAAGAATCAGTTAATAAAATTTGCGTGACAAAAATATTTACAGCTAGTTTACAATTTAATGAATGCCAACGCTTTGCCCAAGATTTTATTCATCTTCAAAACTCTAAATAAACTATTATCCCTAAAATCCAAGCATAGTAGCAAAATCAAATTTTGTTTATTTCACTTATCTAAACTCGTGATTTTATTTCCGAGAAGGAACTAATCCCCAATCTCATGATCCATAAGTCATTTCACGTCATAGAATCGAGAATAGAATAAAAGTTATAAGAGAAAGATACATTGATAAAGACGAAGAAAGCCTCTTTAATTAGAAACAAAATAACATGCCACTTCATTAAATAAATAAAATAAAATAAAATAAAATAAAATAACATTGATATTGTAGAGGGATTCAAGCATTTGAAAATCGTAGAAGATTTTGTAGAGGAATTGAAGGATTACAGCTTATAAAATGAGAAGAAGGTAGAAATGGAATTGAAAATTGCGAGAGAATGCGAGTGATGAAGCAATTGTAATAAAATTAAGAATTCTTCAATTTCAAAATCATCTCCTCAAAGCGTCAGAGCCTGCCGATCCCTAGAACAAATATATCCGGTTGTTTGAAATGTATTTATAGAATGTTAGGAGATCGACACGTCGCTTAGGCATTTCTCCAAGGGGTTTCAAATGTAGAAGACAAAATTGGATCGGAGCGGTTTCATCTGTATACTCTAATAAATCATTTTTTATTTTTTTAACAGTTATTTATATTTGTGATTTACCAAAATAAATGAATTGTAGCGTCTGTTGGCCCAAATAATATCGGTGGCGACAAAAACTTAAATAAGTAAATAGTGTTATTTATTTATTTAAACAAATTGACCAAGAATTGCGTCTGTTGAGGAATAGAAAGTAATAAACGGTGCAAATAATGTTGAATGAATTAATTTTAAAAGCAGTTAATAATTTAAGTGAATTGTCGAAAATGCACTTAGTATGCAATTTTAATTACGAAAATGCCATTCGTTCTTTGCTTTTATATAGTATATAGATTATTATTATTATTATTATTATTATTATTATTATTATTATTATTATTATTATTATTATTATTATTATTTCTCAAAGTTATGTCGATTGAGTAAACTTGTGTTTTCATTAAAAAAAAGTTGGGACTCGAGGGAGTCCTGCACTCCTGCTGCATAAATAATACTGTAGAAAATGCTATGATATTATTGCATAATCTTGAAATTGATAATTAGTATGTTATTAAGCTCACCGAAAATTCAACATCAAATTTCGTGTGCTAAAGCTAGAATCTCTTAACAGTATCAGTTTTTTTATAATAACCAACTCGAATTTGAGACCTTTAGTATTACCATTTTGCCAATACAAACAAACACATTAGCTTCAATTCATGACATAATTTCCGAAATATGGTTTGCTTCAATTCTTTACAAACTAGTATCTCTTTGTTTCATTAATCAATAGAGAATGGTCTCCTACTTACTGTTGACATACGTAGCTACGTAGGAAGTGTTTGGCTAAACTTATACGCTCTTTACAACAATTGATAAGTTGTTTAAAATCTTATAAACTGTTAAAATGTGTTTGATAAAATAACCTACTCAAGAGCTCATAAGTTCCAAAAATAAACTATAAAAGCTTATCAACTTCTTAAAAATAAGCTCTCTAGTTTTTTTACAAGTTATTCAAACACCCCTTAATGTACACACGATTGACGTGACGATTATATATTTAAGAAAAATTACTATAAATATATACCTTAAAAAAAACTCTACAAGAAAAAAACTAAATCATATTACAAAAATAAATTAAACTCTAGCTAAAAAGAATCATTGACAAGTGTATCCATGATATGTAGGAGTATCATTCTATGCGCTTATTCATTTTGAGTAATGTATATTATACAAATTCGTTTTTATTTTAGGAAATAAAAAATTATACAAATTATTGAATTAGATTGACAACTATTTATTTGGTCGTGAATGATACTATACTACAAATCACAATATTATGATGATGCTACTGATTTCGGAACCGTGGATGCAAAAAATCATGAAATGTAACCTCCTTTTTGCTGCAATAGATGAAGTATCCAAGCATTCAGTTCGCAGTTGTTGACTACTAGAAGTAAAAAACACACTTATACTAATATGCATTATCCTATAAAATAAAATAGAAAACTAAAATCCAACAAAATCATTCAAAATAATCATCAATTTCATATGTACACCAGATTGGTGCGTAGGGTTAAAATAAAAACACTCTCAAGAAGGAAGAAAAGAGCATGCAAGTTAAAGAATGAAGAACTATTTCAGAGTGTATATGAAATAAGAATAATAGTACAATCTGTTATATAATCCTAACCTTGTACACTAGTATATATATATATATATATACACATCAATATACAAAGAATGCCGCCTCAAAAGG
>CM038112.1:30663356-30715364 GCA_001642375.2 Mentha longifolia
GTTGATCAACTTGACTAGGAGGCTAGCTCAGTTGCGAGATTAGCTTGATTGAGAGGTTAGCTTGATTATGAGATCAGCTTGATTGACTGAGCAGACTGATCAGGTCAACTCTAGAAATAAGCTTAGCTGATCTGTTGCTCTCGATCTGCATCTTGAGACAGCCTTTCCATTATCTTGGTCACCACGATCATCGATTCGATGCACCATCCTTTGGGTTCCCAACAATGAGCTCCTCCGGAAGATCATGTTCTATCTTCCTTGAGTGATCTCTTCTTCATATTATTCAAGTTCAGACTTGATCTTGGGATCCACAAATTTAGAATGAGCTTGAGGGATGAGGTATGGAACTGATAGACTGATCTGTGAGTAGGGAGTTAATCTGTTATGATTGAGCTGGTGAGGCAGCTCGATGTCCTTGCATCTGTTCCCCCTTGATATGTGATCTGGTTTTGATCAGTTTGCTCTTTTGTACCACTTGTTCCTTGTAGCTTTCAAGGCCTCTGAAGCTTGCGACGCGAGCTTTGTCTTTTGCCCTTTGTTTCTTCAGCTCAGCCAAAAACAGCTTCTGCTTGCCTTCATCCGCGCAGTCTTCAGCAGTGTATCCAGCTTCTGTCATGACCCGGATGAGGTTGGATTCAGCCGAAGCTTTCTCTTGAGCAGACAGCTGCTTGGCAGTAGCAGGTTGGGCAGCTGATACAGGTTGAGCAGCTGCAGTTGGCATCACAAGTTGGGGAGGTTGAGCAACCTATGCCTTCTTAGCTCTTCCTGTAACCTGTGTCTTCTTACCTTACATTGTGATACCACTTATATTGTGATCTGTTTGTTGATCAATAGAGAGTTTCCCTAGAAATACTCCAGAATTTGCTTCGCAATTGAAAGTCTTTAATTTAGATAGGCTTAGCATTTTGTTGAGATCGGATGCTAAGTGGGAGGTCAAGCTCCCTTGAGAGGTTGAGGAGCAGGTTGATAGCAATCTGCATGATAAGATGGCTCCTCAGCAGCTTGGATTCTCTGATACTTTTGACCTTGATGAGCAGCTTTGGAAGAAATCTCGAAAGAGAGACTGCTCATATGAATCACACTGGTACCACCGATCTTAGTAGCCAGCTTGGGTGACTAGTGCTGGTGTTTCTAGCTTGACAATAAGCTTGTTTCAGTCGGCTTTGATCAGATCTGGTCTGTTTGACTTGTAGTGACCTGACCGACTCTGTGCTTGTTCTCGCGATAGAACTGCTTATACTTGAGCATTCGAGATTCCAACCTCTCATGCTTTCTTGTCATCATCGCGAGATCTTGCAGCAGTTCGTCCTTCCTAGTGAACTCTTTAGATAAGTTGGGAGGAACATCTTTGGCCAGATCAGCTCGAAATGCAGCATCTTTTTCTTCCTCTTGATACCATTTCTTTTTAGCTTTACTTCCTTTGTTAGAGCAAGCTGGAGCTGATCCATGAATACGAATGATCTCGTACTCATTCCCCATCAAAATGTCAAAAAGCTCTTCGGTTGTGAGCTTATTGAAGTCAGGTCGGTTGGGATGGAGGGCAACATACACATGCCAACTTGCTGGGAGGGCACGAATGACCTTGAGATTCAACTCTCGCTGAGTAAATTTGTCCTTTTTGATAGCAGCGATCTCGAGAGTGATCTTCATGAAGCGATCTCTCATCTGCTCCACAGTCTCTCCAGACAACATCTTGAATTCATTGAAATTGTTGCAGGCCATGGAGAGCTTGTTCTCTTGCGACTCTTCAGATCCTATGCTGAGAGACTTTAGAGTATCCCACATTTCTTTTGCAGTTTGCAGATTTCTGATCTTGGCAAGGTGAACTCCTTTGACTGTGCTTGAGATGAGCGCTTTCGCATAATTGTCCAGGCTGGCTTCTAATCTTTCTTCGGCAGTGTACTTACGAGGACTCTTGACCACTTGTTTGAACGTGGCCTCGCCTGGAGATTCTCCTTCAATCTGAACCTTTTCTCCGTAGATAAGAGAGGATCCATTTTCGATGATATCCCACATGCGAATGTGACGAGCTTGCAGGCACATGCGAATCCTGAAGCTCCAATCTTCATATCCCTGTATAGAAAAATCTTCGCAATTGCGAACAAGTGCAGTTTCCATGATGACAGGTTGATATGAAGGTTACAAAAAGAATTTTCCTAGATCAGTTCAATTTGACTAAAAGTTTTGAAAAGAACTTTTAGTAAACAGATACGATGGTCAAAAGAACCACCGCTCTGATACCACTTGTAGGTCCCGATAAATAGATATTGGTATATGGGGGGGGAATACACCAATTCGCCAACAGTTTTGACTTTAAAAACAAAGTCGATCTTACTGAGTTGTCAGCTCAGCTTATCAGTGCAGCTCGGTTTATCCAGCTCAGTCAGTAAACTGGTGAGCTTGCTAAACCGAACTGTGTGCGGAAGTTTGGTGGACAGGTTGGCTATCTCTTAGAAAATTCTTGCTTTGTGCAGGTTGATTATATCAATGAAGTGCAATGTAATGAAGGTTAGTTGAACATTGTAAGGTCGACTGTAAATAAAAGATAGAGAGAGAGAGATCGAGACAGTCGATTTAGCGTGGTTCGGGAAACGTCCCTACATCCACGTCAGATACCGTCGTATCTGAAATTCCTTACTTCTCTCTTATTTATACTGGCTGAGTACCAGCCTCAACCTTCGTCAATCTTTAGACTTAGGCCGAGCACGAGTTATGGGTCGTGACCCTTACAACCTTTCATACAAACATACATACAACCTTGCAGCTAAACTAACAGATTCTTCTTTACTTGAACGAATGTGTAGTAAGCTTGTGAAGAGTGTTCTGTGAGGTTCCAGACTCAGAAATCTTGAAGGTCTCAACACTTGGGAAATGGCTTGGATTCGAGTGTTGAGTTTGACTTTGAAGCGTAAAGATTTCTGGATAGATTTGGCTTTGAAACTCTGGTTTCCTCTCTCTATTTTTCTCTCTTCTCCGTCTATTTTCCCTTTTTACTCCTCCCACCGATTCTGGGATGGTTTGAAGTATTTATATGACTCCAATTTGAATTAGAGCCGTTGGAGTTGCAGAGGTGTCAGAACCGTACTGCTGACTGGACTTCTAGCCGTTGAGGTTTTCTGTACAGCTTGAACCATCGAGGTTGGCAAGGCACAACTTAGGTCGGACTGGGAAGGTCGACCTTTTGTACCTCAAGCTGTCTTTGTTTTCTGTGGTCTTCAAGCTTGATCTTTGTATTAGAATCTTCACCTTGAGAAGCTGTTGACTAATAGCAGCTTGACTCACAGCAGCTTGACTAAGCATATTGGCTTCAGCAGGTTGGCCTAAGCAGGTTGGCCTATGCAGGTTCCTCAGCACACAGGTTCCTTATCATGCAGGTTCCTCAGCATGCAGGTTCCTCAGCATGCAGGTTCCTCTCAGGAGGTTGACCTCAGCATGCAGGTTCCTCAGCATACAGGTTCCTTAGCATGCAGGTTCCTCAGTGTGTAGGTTCCTCAGTATGCAGGTCCCTCTCAGGAGGTTGGCCTCAGCATGCAGGTTAGCCTCAGCAGGTTACACGAGCAGGTTGACTAAGGAACAGGTTGACAGATTGATCTAACTGGGTACAAGGTTGCACTACCAACCTTGATCTTTACATGGAGCAACCTGTCCGAGTTAAGCTTCACTGATCCAAACACAGAGATCAGTCTGTTCCTATCAATCCTATAACTAAGTGTGGTTTCTAATAACATCATCAAAATTAAACTAAACAGGGTTCCCAACAGTAGTAGCATTTGATAAACCGGAGGGTCCAGACTAGCCCAGAATTCTACTACTCCAAGGGAGAATGATCTATGAGAATGCCCATTCAAGTCAAAGTAGAGTTCTTTCGCTAAAAAAGAAGCGAGTTGAGAATAGTGAGATGTTCTTAAGAAATAAGAACACATGCTAGCACTTAGACACCCAAAAGGAGCAGAGACGTGGAGATATGACAAGTAACGAGAACATCAAGGTAGACAAAGCCGTTAAGAATAGTATAAAGTAAGAAGGATTTATACCCAGGTAACTTTCCACGAAAAGATGAAGTGAAACGCCACGGCAGTCTTCCCCACCACCACCCCAACTTCCACCTTGGAACTAACAGTGGTTTTTGTACAAAGCGATGGCAGAAGGCGAAGGCCTATGAGATGAAGCAGAAACAGCCCACCAAGAATCAAGGAAACTTAGCAGGTATGGGCGTGCCCCACGATATACCTGTTATAGTTTTATTCAATGCAAGAGCTTATCATTAGTTAATCGCTAAAGCATGCATAAATAACACAAGGTTGAGAACGAAACAAATAGGAGCAGATTCGAGAACCACGTCACCTATAGGAGGAACTATCACTCTTACACATCGTTGTTCAAGCCTAGAACTCGATGTAGGTTCACATAAACTCCTAGAAAGAAATCTTAAGCATTATACCGATGAAGGACGAAGATACCATCTTAGGAATGGATTGGCTAGCTGAAGACTATGCCACCATCCTATGCGAGGAGAAAAAAAAAATCTTTTAGAATTCCATGAGAGGAGCCTACGATCTTTTACGGAATTGCTATGAATAATCGGAAGTCAAATCATCTCCACCCTTCAAGCAACAACAATGATAAAGAAAAGGGTATCCAACTTATCTTGTGTACCTAAATGAAGAACCGAAATACGAATAAGAAAGGAAGGTGGAGGACGTGGAAATCGTTCGAGAAATTCCTGACATTTTTCCAAAAAGTACTGCCAGGGCTGTCGCCCGACAGGAAGATGGAATTCACCATCGATTTGGAACCTGGATCAGCTCCGGTATCCAAGGCACCATACAGGATGGCACCAAAAGAGTTAGAGGAACTGAAGGTGCAACTTCAGGAATTATTGGACCTAGGGTTCATCAAACCGAGCATGTCACCATGGGAAGAGCCGGTACTATTTGTGAAAGAAGAAAGACAGCTCCATGAGAACATGCATAGATTATCGAGAATTGAACAAGCTCACTCTCAAACACAAGTACCCTTTTACCTAGGATAGATGATTTGTTCGACCAACTCAAGGGAGCGAGCGTGTTTTCAAAATAGATTTGGGTCAGGCTACATCAGCTAAAGATTCAACCAGAGTATATACCCAAGACAACTTTCTGAACCGGATATGGCCACTACAAGGTTGTAGTTATGCCGTTCGAATTAACCAACGCACCAGCAATATTCATGGATCCCATGAATCGTGTTTTCTATCCCTATTTAGATAAATTCGTGCTAGTATTCATAGACAACATCTTGAATTATTCGAAGAACGAAAGAGAACACGAGGAACACTTGATAATAGTGTTAGAAACTTCGAGAGTAGAGAAACTCTATGCCAAATTCAGCAAGTGTGAGTTTTGGCTAAAAGAAGTAGCATTTTTAGGATACGTCGTGTCATCTGGAAGAATCAAAGTTGATTCTGCAAAGGTTGAAGCAGTGCAAAACTGGAGATCCCCATCAACGCCAAATGAGATTCGCGGTTTCTTAGGATTAACTGGTTACTATCGGAGGTTCATAGAAGGATTCTCCAAGGTAGCAAGACCACTAACACAACTATTGCAAAAGGAAATCAAATAGCAATGGACTCCGGAAGACGGGTTAAACTTTCAACAGTTAAAAGCAAAACAGACCACCGCACCAATTCTGGCAGTTCCAACACCATAGAAAGAGTATGTAGTGTACACTGATGCGTCAATGAGTGGACTCGGTTGTATTTTAATGCAAGAGGAAAAAGTGATAGCCTACGCATCTAGGCAGCTCAGACCTCACAAGCTCAATAATTCAACCCACGACCTAGAACTAGCAGCAGTTGTGCATGCCCTGAAGACTTAGAGACACCACCTCTAAGGAGTTCGGTGTGAAATCTTCACGGATCACAAAAGTCTCAAATACTTATTCGAACAAATGAGTGGACACCCATTCATGAGTTCAACAAAGAGAGCTTACAGGTTTTATCGCGTTTTGAGACCACATCTCTACAAATCAAGTTACATTGATATGAAAACTTTGGGAAAATAAGTATTAGTTACATTATTATTTCCAGATGGAATAGACCTCAACGAGAGGATTCCCTAATAATTATCACCTAAGTAGAAGCAATTAGTAAATTGCATTTTACACGAGTAATTTATTATTGAACAGACCCAATGACCAAGCAAGTGCTTAGTCGTCTGGGCAATTCCGATTCAAAGCTCAATCTATGCGAGATTTCCTCAAGAAGGTGAATTATGAGTAGTATTTTTTTGATAGAATCAAATAGCAATTTGATTGATATTGTTTTTAGATAACAACCACATAGACGATCAAGACAGGTGGACCATCAAATTCAGCAAACGAGTAGTACCTATCACTGGCGAGTAGGGTTATAAAATAAAATACGTACGAGGTCCCAACAGTGAGGATGATTTCAGATAAGAATTTGAAAGCCCAAAGATTATCGTGAAGAAGCAGGTAATGCGATTACGGTCGAAGGACGACTGTGCATTCCACCTAGTCAAGAGCTCGGAAAGGAAATCCTGAGTGAAGCTCACAATACACCATACACCGCCCACCCTGGGAGTACGAAGATGCACCAAGATCTGAAAAATATATTTTGGTGGGATGGCACGAAGAAAGATACAGCTTCATTTGCCGTGAAATGTTTAGCTTGTCAACAAATGAAAGCTTTATACCAATGACCTTATGGCAAATTGCAAACCTTGGAAATTCCACAATAGAAATGGGAGCATATCGCCATGAACTTTGTAACAAGGTTACCAAAGTCAAGAAAAGGAAACACAGCGATCTGGGAGATCATATACCGACTGATAAAGAACACATACCTTATTCCTATCTCAATAACAGACAGATCGGAGAAGTTAGCTCAATTGTATGATCGTGAGATAGTACGCCTTCACGGGGTACCAATCTCTCTCACCTCGGATCGAGATTCAAAGTTCACATCTCGATGCTGGATGAGTCTACAAAATGAATTGGGCACTAAATTAATTTTCAGTACCAATTTCATCCTCAGACGGATGGACAATCAGAAATGATGATTCAGACACTCGAGGATATGCTGAGAATAGTTGTGCTCGATCGAAGCAGCCACTAGGAACCAGTGCTACCTCTGATCGAATTCTCCTACAACAATAGTTATCGGGTGACCATAGATATGGCGCCATACGAGGCATTGTACAGCAGAAAGTGTAGATCACTATTTTAATAGGACAAGGTAGGAGATAGAAAGATGTTAGGTCCTGATGCGATTGGCGACATGATCGAGACCGTGCGCCAAATCAGAGAAAGGATCAAGAGGCTCGAGATAGATAGAAATCTTATACAGATAGTTGATGAACAGAGATTAAATGCGAGATATGAGACAAAGTGTTTCTAAAAGTATCTCCTCTCAAGGGATAGTAAGGTTCGGATTAAAGAAACGTTGAGACTACGTTTCATAGGGCCATACGAGATTCTAGAAAGAATAGGTCCGGTAGCATATAGATTCGCATTACCACCAAACCTCGGAAATGTTCATAACGTGTTCCACGTTTCGCAACTCCAAAGATACGTGCATGATCCGAAGCACGTGTAGAACTTAATCTAGATTTGAGTTTTGAGAATAAACCAGAAGCAATTTTAGATCGAAAGGTACAACAACTTAGAAATAAATCAATCACTTCGGTGAAGGTTTTATGAAAGCATCACGGGTAAGAAGAAGCCGCGTGAGGGCTTGTTGATAAAGGAAAAGGAAAAATATCCATAGCCTTTTAAATAGAGTATGTAAATTTCGGGATGAAATTTCTTTTAAGGGGGATATAATGTAACGTCCCGTAAAATCTCTCTCTATTTTAGAAATTAAATCCTAGATTAAGGAATGAAATTTCAAGTTGTAGTAATTGAATTCCACTTCTAGTCGATATTTATGTTTCGATTAAGTTACTCTCGAGTAAATTAAGTAGTAACTTAATTTCTAATTACTTTTAGTAATCGGCAAATAATCGATTAATGGCTTGATCGAACTACTCGAATTAAGTATATAATTATTCTTAAGATAAGAATAAATTAACGTAAGTATAGTTTTATCGACTAAAACGAGAGTGTCGTCGATTCGTAAATTAGGACCAAGCCCATTTATTATTCAGAATTGGGCTAAGCCCATTTTCTTATTGATTCAAGCCCATTAGTTCAACTAATCTTGGGCCAAGCCATTACATGGATGATGTACTACTAAAAAGCCCAATAACTAAGAAAGGCTTATTAGCCTAAACAAGAATCAAATTCATCAAACACTTGGTGGCTGCATTCGAAGATCCACAATTACAGCATTAGATAAATTAAGCTCTAAGAGAATTAAATATTACACCTCAATAACAAGTCCAAGGAAGTAATTACAAGTATTGCTAGTCAACAATTGTAGATTGTTGTACTAAATGAAGAAGAGTTTTTTCCACGTTTTATTAAAGAAAAGGGAGCACATCAACCAATTCGAACCTCCATCAAGTAACAGTGTACAACCACCCCTTTAGCCCTTGAAACCTGCAAAAAGAGAAAGCAAATAAGCCCTAAAACCTGCTGCAGTAGTAGAATTTAAAAGCAACCATAATAAAGTAAGATATGGGAAAGATTTTTGCAGAGAAATAAACCAACTACAAGCATTTATATGCACCTCCTACTGCAGTCATTCATTACACACTTCTTCAACTTTCAAACACTCAAAAAGAGAAAGTGAGAAATTAGAGCAAGAAGGAAGCAAGGAAGAGGAGGAGGGAGAAACAGAAACAACAGCCCAATTCATTCCCTCAAGCTACAAGCCACACTAGCACTCACATTACTTCAAGGTAACAACCAAAATCCCAACTCCTAGATCTATACAAGCATGCTACTGTTGTTCAGTTAAACAAGCCTATAATGTTTTCCATTTATAATTCCCAAACTAGAAACACAAGAACATACTCAGCATGCATTTTCACGCAGCCCCAAACCTTAGAAGAATGAAGGAGTTAAATATTTATACAAGCACAAATCCTAGAACTCAGAACAATCAAGCAAGAGTTAAGTGATAACCAAAACTGGTTACGAGAGTATTTTCATTAAAATAGAACATCCAAAGATAAGCATAACACTAAGGACACGAATCAGCAAGCATAATTTCATAGCATGCTCTTTGAATACCCCCACAACAATCAAGTTGAAACAGCTTCAAGTTCTAAAATTTCTACAAGCCAAACAAAAGCAATAAATAACAAGAACAAAATTCGAACCTCCGTCGAGGCCGAAGCCTCGACGGCAGGGAATCAGGCCGGAGACAGCAGAGGCGACGACTCCCTCGTCGAGACCCGCACGGCGGAGCTCCTACATCGGGATTTTGCCGGTTCTCGCTAAAGACGCCGGCATCCTCGCCGTCGAAATGCTGCAGCACCTGAAAATTAGAGGGAGCGAGAGCCGGTAAGTTACATACTGTAATGTTAAATAAAATTCAAATAAATATTAATAGAGAGAGAGAGAGAGAATCGGAGGGAGCCGAAGTGGCTGGAACCGCCTCGTCGAAGACGGGCAGAGCTCGGCTCTGCTTCGGCGATGGCATTAGCACAGTCATGGCGCGGCGACGGTGGCGAGCGACAAAGAGAGGAGACAGAACTCGAAGGAGACGGCAGTGGCCCGTCGACGGCGGAGCACCACCAACTCGCCGGAAATCATGGAAGAGAAGCTTTTTCTCCAAATTCAAAATATAGGGTAAGGATTGGAAATTGAGAAAACAAGGCCAGCGAGAATAGAGAGAACAGCCGACGGCGGCAGCGCGAAGTAGCGGCGCGGGTCATCGGCGTGATGGAGAAGATGACCGGGAATCGGTGAGAAGAAATCGCGAACAGAGTTCGAGAGAGAGTTCGAGAGAGAGACGAGCCCCGATCGAAATGGGGAAGAGAAAGGGGGTTGGGGGTGTTTTAGTTCAGCCGGGTCGGGTTCGGGCTGGGTTTTCGGGCCAGGAGCTGGGTCGCAAGGATCTGGGCCGGAAATCAATTGGACCGGACTCAATTTTTCAGCTGGGCCGATTCATTTAATCAAAGGGCCGAATTAATTCTTTTGTTGGTTTAATTAATTTAATACCCAACACTAATTAATTATGTGGTTCTAGATATCACTAATTAAATTATATTACCCCCAATTAATAATTGTAGAGATTAATAATTCACGAGAGAATTATTTTACGAGCTTAAAGATTTAACTTATAGAAATAAGTTATTAACCAAGAAATGGGTTTATTAACTAAGAGTTAATAATCAAGATTTATTTTGATTGAGCTAATCAACTAAACAAATAGAATTAATTATTGGGAAGCGTCTCAATTAATTAATATTTCTAAGTAAATAAATCAAATAATCGATTTATTTAGAAACAGTCGAATAAGCTATTTGTATAACTTGATTAATAATTCGAGCTAAGATAGCAGTGACGAGGTCACCCAAGAATTTAGAGTAATCATCGAAAAGACATAGAACTAGAATTATTCGATAAACATTTATCGTTCGAGTTAAGAATCTTATTGTATTCTTTCATCAAGGTCGAACGAAGAAGGAACAGTCGCCAAGGCGAAGCTAGAATTCAATAGCAGTAAGCAGAGTAAAGGAGGTGGGCTTTCTTTTAAAACAAAGCATGTTTTATTAGTTGATATAGCTCTTTTAAAGATTGTCATGCCATAAAATATTTTGTTTTGTATGATACCTATCTGTTATTGGCTATGCCAATTGTTATTTAATCGAATTCGGGTCCTTGTATGGCGAGATGCTATATCTGGGCTAGTGTACACAAGTGGTCGACTCGCTTAGTGTGGCGATCGATCAGGTGACGAGTGAGGTGGCCACCTCCTCGGCACCATAGATCGGATATGGTTGATTACTAAAGAAATTTGACTGCAGTCACTTTTGAGAAATAAGAGATTTTAGTGAACATAGACTTTTAAGAAAAACCCTATGTTTCACTCAGTATATGGATGGTAATAAAATCAGTTTTGGGCAATGTGTTCACTGAGTACAATTTGTACTTAGCCCTGTACATTGTTTTTAATGTGCAGGTTGAGCAGGTTGAAGCGGAGTGACCGGCGGAGCTTTTGTCAATTTAGCGAAGATTTAGTTGTTGATAACTCTTGGTTATACATGTCTTCATACATGTATTTATAGCCATACTTCCGTAGCGTACACTCTGATGTTCTTAAAGTTCCTTTCGATTTAGATGTGTTCTGAGTCAGAATCATGACAAGAATTGTCCTACTTTATCAGTTATAAGTATCAGATTATCTAGAAATGAGATTGCCCTGAGAGTTGATTCAAGAAATGTTCATCATTTACCCACTATTTCAGATTCATATTTTATAGTCACGAATTTACCAAACTTAGCTATCGATTAGCAAAGTGCGGTCGTGACATTTCTTTAAATTCCCATGTAACCAAACATACACTACAACAAAAATTTCTAATAGTGACACAACTTTAGTGACATCATGAGAGGGTGTTACAAAATTTGCTACACCTTTAGTGTAACAAAATTTAGTTACATCCATACATGCATCTATAATATTTTGTGACACATAAAAATGTAAGTAAATTAGTTACATCTAGAAATGTAACAAATTTTGTGACATCTATACATGTCACTAAATTTTGCTATACCTTAAAGTGTCACAAAATATTTTTGTTACACACGTAGGTGTCACAATCTCTCTATGACACAAACACCTATATAAATAAGAATTGTCCCACATCGAAAAAATATAAGAAACAACATACATTATATGAGAATGATCATGAAACAATGTCAAAAATTGGAGTAGACACTTGGAAATTGAAGAAGAAAATGCACATGCCACACACATACATATACATATTATAATCTATACAGTATATACATATACACATGCGCACACAGACGAGAGAGAAGTCATTATATATATATATATATATAATTTATTATTAATAAAATGTTTTTTTAAGCAATAATTATAAATAAATTGTCAAAAAAATAGCTACACTTTCACATGTCACAAATATAACTACACTTTTATATGTCACAAAGTTAGTTACACCTTCAAATGTCACTAAATTTAGTGACATGTTTTGTTTTTGTGACACGCATATTAGTCGTTCAACCATAAAGTGTCACAATTTTTTTTAGTGACATTTATAAGTGTCACAATTCCTTTAAAATTGTGTCACTATTTGAGTATTTTGTTGTAGTGATAGCTGTAGAGTGTGCTCACCAAGATACTCCCTTCGTCCCGATCGAAACGGCCACTTTTTTTTGGCACACTTTTTAAGAAAGAATAAAGTAAAAGGAATTTGTGGTGTTAATTGGATGCATTAGAAAACATGTGGCTGAGATTCCACATTATCTTCCTAAAATAAAAATAGGCCGCTTCGACCGGGACGTCCCAAAAAGGAAACGTGGCCGCTTCGGCCGGGACGGAAGGAGTATTATAATATTTACGAAAATTAATTAAAATAGTCAGTTTAAGATAGTAAAGATAAAAATTAGCTATTTGAATTTTAAAAAAAAGATAAAAATAGCCGTTATTATCATAACACCCTATCTTTTTCACACAAATAAGTCAAAATACGAATTCACGAAGTCAAACTTGTGAAATCGTGAATTACCCTACAAAATAGACAATTCACGAATTGAACACGTTAATTCGTGATTTCAGTGATAAAATGAATGATTCACGAATTCTAAAATTCGTGATTTCACTAACATAAAATGGAGAAATCACGAACTCACAAAGTTGACTAGGCTCTTACACAATTGTACTTATTTTGTTTTTTTGTGCAATCATAAAGTCATAATTTGTATGAAAAAGTAGGGATCTATATATACATCCATGTTGACTACATGTTCACTGCAGGACTCCAACAGCTACCGTAAATTATGATTTTCCCGCTGTTAATAATGACCGTAAAATTTGCATCGATCGTAAAATTAGTTTTTCACTGTTTGCATGTCATATTTGTAGTCAGGTCTTTCACTGTGTGCATATGATATTGTACTCAGTTTTTTGACTGAATGCATATGTGTGTGTGTGTGTGTGTGTGTGAGAGAGAGAGAGAGAGAATTGTTGCTGGAAAATTAAAGAAGATGGCTGGAATTGCGTGCTAGAGCGACTGAAATTTGTGTGCAAGAGCTCGTATCGGACTACTTAAAAGGTATGTTTCTTTTTAATTATGACATTTCATGGCTAATTGTTGAATTTTTCATGATATAATCGAACTTATTCTCAAATTCCGTCTGTTTCATTATTTTCCTGTTGTGTATCATATATTTAAGATTGTTTTATTTTGAATTTTGAATAGCTATAGAACAAAGTCTTGTTGCGTAAGATTTTAATTTTGATTTCTAATTACCTAGAGTATAGCTTTCGAAATTTCAAAGTTACATTCGGTCATTGTTGTTGTAAAACTATATATGGATATGCATTGTGTAGAAAGAAGTTTAATCAGTAATCTCGCATTTTATTACTGGAAAAGTCTAATTTCGATCGTTGGATGTGATTTTACGCTCGCATATGGTTTGTAAAAATTATAATATGATGGAAATATTATATTTTGTACGTGATATGTATTTTCCAATCGTGTTTTGTAATTAATTAGATGTATATTCATTGATTGTTCCTCTATTACGCAGATATAGATTCATGGAAGTGTGTAGCCAACAAATTGGGTGGAGAATGGGCCGGTTATCATTATGTTGGCGGAACCGAACAAGTTACGAGTATAGCTACTCAGCCCGTGTCTCTCTCGATTCTGCGGTACTTCATTAACAACGTTTTGCAAGGTGCAAATCTGGGATCGTCGTATGATCTTTATTACCTATCGCATTCTCAAAGCGGTCGTCTTGTAAAATCTCTATTACTTGACGATGAGCAATTGGAGCAATTATTCGTGCGTGAAACATATCCAATTGTATATGTAATTCAAAATCACGTGAATGCTGGTGTTGATACTTCGCAGTTAGATTGTTATATTCCTTCTTTTGATGTCCATGCGAAGATATGGCACCAATTCGCACAATATGATGACGGTTTAGAGCAAATTCAGCGGATGGCCTTCCAGTAATTGGTTAGGTGAAAGGTATATTGGTGATGGGAATTTTGATGCCGATTCTCATCAATACGAGATGAATTTCGGGGGACCATCCTACATGGCCGAGGAAACAGGAGATGGTTTGGACCTCGAGGACAATGATGAAGATTTTATGCTTGAATCTGAAGCACTTGAATATGAAGCACTTGAATCTGATGCAGAGGCTTCAGCAGATGAGACAGAGGAAAACTTGTAGAAGTTCACATTTGCAGAGTTTGCTTCATGGATTCAGAGGGAAGGTGGAATGGCAAAACTTTTGGAATTAGTGCATCCAATGGGAGCCCAATTTGAGAACGAGGAAGAAGGCTCATTGGATGGCAATGAATTTAATAATTGGCTTGTTCCTGTGATTCCGCTCGATGCTTCGATGTCGCTTGTGGTTTGTGAAGATGATCCGAGTGCTAATGAGGAGTTAGTGAAAGATGTCTATTACAATATCAAAGAGGATCTGAAGATTGCCGTCGGGTTGTCGCATATAGAGTAATGTGCTGAATATACAATTGCTCGTTCTGATAAGGGCCAAATTGTCTGGCGGTGCACAAAATATCCCGAGTGTCCTTTCAAATTGCGGGCGAATAGTCGTGGATCTGCTTGGAAAGTATCTGAATTCAACAGTGTGCACTCGTATGTACTTGAATTGGACCATGTGGGTCCCTCTAAGGTCGATTATAAAGTGATTGCGACCTTCATAGCTAAGAAAATTCATCACGAGTGTGAAATATTGAGACCCAAGGCCATTATGGATAAACTACATCACAATTATGGGGTTAGTATCAAGTATGATCAAGCTCTGAAAGCATGACACACTGCGATAGAGATGATATACGGTCGATACGATGATTCGTATGAGATGTTGCCCGGTTATCTGCATCAGCTTCGGGTGGCTAACCTTGGTAATATCTTTAAACAATTTACAGCATATATAAACACAATTAAACTCGATAATAGGAAAAATAAGATAAACCCGAAAATAATTTCAGGAACTGCGATTGTAAAATAAAGAATTTTCATAAATACAACCATAATAATAAACACAATCAAGCTCGATGATAGGAAAATTATGATATATTGAAAGGAATTTCTAGAACTGTGATCGTAAAATAAAGAATTTCCATAAATACAACTGTAATAATAAACACAATCAAGCTCGATGATAGGGAAAATATGATATGTTAAAAGGAATTTCTAGAACTGTGATCGTAAAATAAAGAATTTCCATAAATACAACTATAATAATAAACACAATCAAGCTCAATGATAGGAAAAATATGATATATTGAAAGGAATTTCTAGAACTGCGATCGTAAAATAAGAAATTTCCTTAAATTCAACCGTAATTCGAAAACAATTAAGCTCGATTAACATAATCATGTATGGAAGACAATTAGTGTACTTACAAATACATCCGTATCCGTGATGATCATCTTGTACTCATCGACCATGGGAAGTATGTGGTCCCTGTTGATCAACCTCTCCCGCAAGTGCATCAAATAAAGATCGACTGACTTCACAATTGAAATTTAAAGTAAGACACAATTCGTATTCAATTATTCAAAAAGTGTTTTGAATTTAAATTTAACATTCTCACCGAGCAATCCATATCGGCTTTTTTCCTCTCAATGTCTCGAAAGAAAGATTTTCCTAAAACGTGATCACTCTCCTTCGCTGTCACTTGTGAGCTCGCTTCATTTTGCATCCAAGATTGATATCTATGTTGCACAGGCAACGGGACTGGTCGAGGCTCTCGAGTATTCACATACAGTGATGATAGGGTTGGGTCCGGTCTCCTAGTTCTTCAAGGATTTTGCCTTATCACGTTGGGAATAACAATATGATCAGTATCATCATCAGATGCCCACGACGTATTCTTCTCGTATCAGCTCAGATCATTCTTATCTTGCTCGTGGGTATAAATTGGAGTAAAGTAAATATACACCGGTTCCATACTCGAGCTTGTGTGCATCCCAGAGGTCTACGACAGGAAAATATAAGCAACACAAAATTATTCAAAATTCTTGATAGGAAAATATCAAATTGCAATGGGAATATAAGAGACAGGCGACTGGAAAATAAGATATTATTCCTAGCATTGTTAATACGTACCATATCAAATAGGTTCCTAAAAGGCGGCATCCCGTAGCTGAAATTTTGCACCAAGTGCCTTCCCGGAATCTCTACACCGATACCGGTATGAAGGTGTGGCTGATATCGTGCACCGAATGATGAGAAGATGATTCTCCATATATTGGCACATCAAGGAACAAAAATCCTCTTGAAGTAGGCATGGATGTCACAGGAATCGATATCGGGCGAGTTGGAGTAACATGAATGAATGTCTCGTGCAAATTCTCATAGCCATCATCATCATCACTCTCTTCATTAGCCACGTCTTGACGGAAAGATCGACCAGGAGTAGGGATCTCACGGCGTCGTATCTCGAAAACTTGCGGACTACGCATCAAGCAACGCATTGCCTCGAAAACTTCAACGATCATTTTTTTGAATTTTGGCAGTAAGCGTCTCTTAATTTCCTTATATGCGAGCTTGACAGTCTTTTTCATAAATCTCATCTTATTCTTTTTGAATGAATCTGCCTCACTATGGTCTCTACTACTGCCCGTCGATGTAGAACTTTCCAGTCTGGATCTTTTGCTCTTCGACACCCTCTGCCTTTTGCCTTTCTTTCGCTGCCGAGGCGCTTCTTGTGTCTCTTCACTATCACCCTCTTGATTCTCTAGATCTAGTTCTGCACTAGACTCTTCACTGGGTAGATGCACTCGAGGCCTGCAGCGCTTACGATTCTTCACTGGGTTTCGTGGTGACTCAAACACTATGCCTAATGGGTCAGGACCTAAAACCGATTGCATATATAGTGAAGCCCTCTCCTCTTCATCCGGCTACATTGGTATCACGTTGCCGGCCTACAACAATCAAGCATACAATTAATGATTGGAAAACTACTGGTCTAAGATCGAAAAATAGCATTTTACGACCGAAAAGCTAAATCTAGCAGTTGGAAAATTAAATATTGATGGGAATATAAACTAAATATCAATTGATGAAAGGAAAATATAAATTAATGAATGTAATATATACTTGCTGCTGAAAAATGTAGGATATATCATTCTTGATCCTCGACCGGAACTTCCACCGAAGAATTCGTGGGCGCGCATCTTCACTTTCCTTTTTCGCTACGGCTTTTGCTAACGTCGGAATGACCTCAAGTGACCAAACATGAAATGCCCACATAGGGCCATGGAAATGGTACTATTGTTTTAGAGAGATATTTTTGACGTAGTGTTTCAACGTCAAGAAACTGTAAGCCCCCCACGGAAAAGAGTTAAGATCTTCCATATCATCCACGAAAGCCCACACCCAATAGTCAATGTAATGAGTCGTATCGTATGCCAATATGAAGAGATAAAGCACAAGGATGTGTGCAACCCGAAAGTACAACTCTCTATTTGGATCATGAAGTTGTTTTTTCTCATCGGTAAATATCTCCAAAAGGCTAGCAACCGTTAGATGCCACCCCCCCCGACAAAACAACTTGAAAGCCGGTACTTGGGAAATGTCATACTCAGTCGTGGTGTCAAAATCCGAGTGCCCGAACCGCAACCCGGTTACCAATGCAAATTCAACTGCCAAAAGACGAACATGAGCGCCATTTATTTCAAACCACATATCATGGTCTTTGGCACCGTCTCTTGTAATTTCCCGCGAAAGGACATGGTGAACAGCCATGCCATACTTTTGTCCCGGATTCCACTGGAGAAAGTGCCCAAAGCATCCCCTCTCGAAACGATCCAATAGCGGTCTCCCACCGACCGACGTTAATATCCTTCGCACTTGTTTTAGGATGGAAAGCTTGTAGTATGTTCCGTCTGTTGATATACGACCAATCGTCTCACGTCTCTTGTATGAAACCTAATTTAAAATGCATAACAACAAGTTCATACATAATTTCGAGAATCAATAACATACAAATAAGATTCAGCAAATTACGATCGTGATAAGATCATAATATGTATTAATACGACCATAAAATTTATTTCAATTCTAATTTATTTTATAATCCGATTGTGGAATCATGAACATACAATTCTAAGATTTTTTATAATTTTAAAGTCATCTATTAAGGCCATATATTGTGTATTAATATAATAATTACAATCAAAGCAGTCACATAGTTAATAATTACTAAATTGTTACAAAATCATAAATTCGGACTACTTAAAAGCATAAATAAGTCGATATTCATCATAATATTGCGAAAGAAAAAAAAAATATTCCACTTAAATTAGCAGCGGAAAGCAAAATTAGAAAGATGATTAACACGTATTTTATGTGCATGTTGAGTGTGTTTTTCTTGTGTTTAAGTCTCGATTCATGTGCTTAAAGGTTAGAAATGCTAGGGTTTCCTAACTTGTAGCATACATTCTACTTTTCTCGTTTCTTTTCGGTTTTTGATCCATTTTTGTAAGAATTTGAAAAGAGCATTCATGTGGCTAAGGATTGGGGGCTAGAAACGAGGAAGAATTGAGCTTAATTAGGGTGAAACCTAGGGTTAAGAATGTGGAATTTGAATTTATAAAGTTAGGTTTTCACTAGTTCAAGTTCGTTTATGTTTTCCTCGTTCTCTCGAGTCTCTTTGTGTCTTTTTGCAGGTTTATGAAGAACTCATTTGGCAACTTTGATCATTCCATGTGAAATAGGGGTTCGTTAGGAAGCCGTAGCAAAAAGCAGATCAAGAATCGGAGTTCGGACGAGAGAGAACAAGCGAAAATGAAAACATTGCGCAAGAGAGGACGGATGGGCGGCAAACCGGCGACCCAAACCGGCGGTCCATTGGGCCGCCGGTTCATCACACCTGAACCGCCGTTTAGCACAGAGCCACCGGCGACCCAGACCGACGGTCCACTGGACCGCCGGTGCCCCTCCCATGGACCGCCGGTTGCGCGAGAAAGCTCCCGGTTCGCACCGTTTTGCCCCGGTTCATCCCATTTAGTCCCGGTTCGACCCAAACACGATTTTCAATGTATTTAACCCCAAATTCTTCCCTTTTTTGATGTAACTTTTACACACTTTAATATCCTAGAACCCTAGTTACATTTCCCTCTTTTCCTTTTTGGTAAATTCAAGATTTGTGGAGCTATACTCATTGGAATTGCAATTCAAGACCATCTTCTTCTTCCTTATTTAATTCTTTTTCTTTTAAGCATGATTTCATATGTTTTCCATGGTTTATTTCCTTTAATTATGTCTAGCTAAATTTACTTTGGTTTCAAATATATGAAGACATGATCTAGATTAATAGGTTTTTGGATAATGTAGTTGGATTTGCCTTCTAATTCATATGTCTTGTGGTTTGGGACTTGATTTTATTGCATGATTGATCGGCCATCATTGAGTGCATATAAGGTGTTTGATTAAATGCTTAGTAGGCTTTAGTTCATAACACTTGGCATCAAATCACAACATATTAGTAAATCTTGCTAATAGGAGATTCTAGATATTAATTGAGCTATTTGGAGTTGATTTATGCATCTTGAGACCTAGCGGAGATAGATGTCATAGGTTAATTTACTTACATTGATTGCTTGAGAAAATAGTTGGTGTATATCTTATAAAGAACTCCCGTATGGATTAAATCGGTTTATCCTTGCAAATTCCAAAACCTATTTCTCTAGTGAAAGTCGGATTATATTTGGAACCATACTTTCTCTTATTAATTTCAATCGTTTGTTACTTGTTTGTTTCTTGATTAATTGTCATTTCATTTGATTATTAGCTTATAGAAAACACAAAAACATGACATTCGGTAGCTTGGATAGTAGTTAGATACCTAGATTACTAGTTGAAATTCTCACGCCATAGCATTCCTTGTGGTTCAACTCGATTACTCAATCTATTATTATTGCATCTCCCTCACTCTCAAAAGTGAGGGCGGATCAATTTTTGGCGCCGTTGCCGGGGAATGTTTAGTTTGAGTTTCAATAGTCGATTTGGTTATTGAGTTACTAATTCAAGCATTGTTTCTTTTAATTTTTGTTTTGTAGGTTTATGCACACAAGGTCTAAGGGATTACTTGTTCAACCTTTGATCTTGAACTTTGAAAGAAGGTATAGAAGAAGGAATTTTATTGAAGAACAAAATATGGCTAACAATCAAGATGTTGAGGCTCTTATGATGGAATTGGAAGATATGCGAGCTTGGAGAGTTGAGCAAGAGAGAAGGGCACAAGAGGCTCAACAACCTCCATTAAATCAAATGTTTGAGTCTCCAACGGACCAATTTCAAGGAGGAGCATGTTGACCTCGAGTCAACGCAAATATCTTTGAGATAAGGACCGGCCTTATCCAAATTGTGCAATCGGAGCAATTCGGTGGAAGGCCAACCGAGGATCCTAATGCTCACTTGAGCATATTTTTGGAGATTTGTGACACGGTGAAGTACAATGGAGTGCTGGAGGATGCTATAAGGATGAAGCTCTTCAACTTTTCTCTAAGGGATCGTGCAAAGGAGTGGTTTAAAAACCTTGACAAGAGCGAGATCACTACATGGGAGATGTTGTGCAAAGCTTTCCTTGCCAAGTACTTCCCTCCTTCAAAGGCTCAAAAACTCATTTCGGAAATCTCTCACTTCTCACAACAAGTTGATGAGACACTATTCGAGGCTTGGGAAAGGTATAGGGACTTGCTACGCAAATGCCCTCAACATGGGTTTAGCGAAGCTCAACAAATAGTGAACTTCTATAGTGGACTCTCTCCACACACACGGAGCATAGTGGATGCAACCTCCGGTGGTTGCCTTGTGAATCGAAATGCCAAGGAAGCTTTAAGGATCATAGAAGAGATGACATCCAATAGTTATCAATGGCCCATGGAGAGAGGCCCTACAAAGAAGGTGAATTCTATCCTTGAAGATGCAAGGATTGATGAGTTAGCTTCTCAATATACCCTTCTCAAGAAGGAATTTGAAGAAGAGAGGAGATCAAAGAGAGATGTTCAAGTGGTTCAATCTCAAGAAAGTGAAGAGTGCAACGGGAGTGAAGATGTGAATTTTGTGAACCAAAGGCTCTATGGAAATTTCAACAAGCAAAATTTCCAAGAAACTCAAGGTGGTTTTCAAGGGAACTATCAAGGAGGATTTCAAGGGAAGCCACAAGGAGGAAATTCTTATGGTCATCAAGGAGGCTATCAAGCCTACAATCCTAACAACCGGACTCATCCTAACCTTTCTTATGGGAATGCTCAATTTCCACCACCCGGATTCTCCGTCTCTCAAGGGATGATAGAGAAACCTAAGAAGACATCTCATTCCTTGAGCAAATTGTGCAACAAATGGCAAATCAACAAAGTTCGTTCATAAATCAAACCGGGCAAACGGTGAGTGCATTGGAGAATTCCCTCACTTCTTTAACAAAGCAAGTAAAGATGATGGAAGGTCAAATTAGTCAAATGGCTAATCAAGCTACCACTCAACATACTCCGGGCAAGTTTCCAAGTAATACGGAAGTGAACCCTAAAGGATGCAATGCTATCATGTTGAGAAGTGGAAAAGAGTATGATAACCATGTTGCATCCGGAAGTGGGAAGGGAAGTTCTTGTTGAAGAAATTCCTTATGAAGAAGAAACCTCAAAATATAAAGAGAAATCATCAAAAGAGGTTCAAGCTTCATGTGCAAAGGATGAAGGTTCAAAGAAAGTCACTCTTCAAGAAAGATTTCAAGAGGATGATTTGGTAGAGACACCTATTCCTACCAAAGATGTGATCACTAGAGCTCATTTCCCTCATCATTTGGCCAAGGCAAAGGTGGATGAGAAGATGAAGAGATTTTTAGAGATTTTCAACAAGGTACATCTCAACATCCCTCTACTTGATGTATTGAGGGATATGCCTAGTTATGCTAAGTTTTTGAAAGAGGCCGTTGCCAACAAAAGGAAATTTGGTCAATTTGAGACTATAAACTTGTCGGAGGAATGTAGTGCAATCTTGCAAAAGAAGGACATGCTTTTAAAGCAAAAGGATCCCGGAAGTTTCACAATAACTTGTTTGATTGGTGGTTCAAAATTTGGAAATGTTTTGTGTGATTTGGGAGCTAGTATAAATCTAATGCCTCTATCCATTTTTAAGAGATTGGAAATAGGTAACATCAAACCTATATCCATAGCTCTCCAAATGGCGGATAGATCTATCACTTATGCAAATGGAGTAGTAGAGGATGTCCTTATGAAAGTTGAAGATTTCATATTCCCGGTCGACTTTGTGGTTCTAGATATGCCGGAGGACAAGAACATGCCTCTCATCCTCAGTCGACCATTTCTTGCAATGGGACGGGCTCTTATTGATGTACAAGAGGGAAATCTCACTTTTAAAGTCAATGATGAATCCCTCACCCTTTCCATATTCGATGTTATGAAGAAGGTCAATGATTCTCAAGTTGAAGAATGCAAGATGATCATTACCTTGCCTACATCTATGGCTAAGGATCCGGTGGAACATGTCATCTCTAATTCTATCTATACCTATTCCGACTTGGAGGATGCTTGTGATGATCTCCTTGAATCACTTGCATGGGTGGATGCCAACCAAGGCTCTCCAAAAGATGAAGTGAAGTACCTTGATATCAACAAACTGGGGGAAGTTGGAAGTTCAACTCAAGAGAAATCATCTCCAAATACTCCTCATTCAAGCCATGAGTTGAAACCTCTTCCGGATCACTTAAGGTATGCTTTCCTTGGTGATAAAGACTCCTTTCCGGTTATCATATCAAAACATCTTTCTACATCCGAAGTTGATAAATTGTTGAGGGTGCTTAGAAGGTATAAGAATGTGATTGGTTGGACCATTGATGATATTAAGGGGATTTGTCCATCGGTGTGTATGCATAGAATATTAATGGAAGATGGTTTTCATCCTAAGGTTCAACCTCAAAGGAGATTGAACCCCGTGTTGCAAGAAGTTGTTCGGAAAGAGGTCTTGAAGTTGTTAGATGCGGGGATGATATATGCAATCTCCGACAGTGAATGGGTTAGTCCAACACAAGTTGTCCCAAAGAAGGGTGGAATGACCGTGATCACCAATGAGAAGAATGAGATGATTGCTACAAGATTGGCCACAGGATGGCGTGTTTGCATCGACTATAGGACGTTGAATGCGGCCACAAGGAAGGATCATTTTCCTCTTCCTTTTATTGACCAAATGTTGGATAGATTGGCCAGGTACGAGTATTATTGCTTCCTTGATGGGTATTCGGGGTACAATCAAATCATGATAGCCCCCGAAGACCAACACAAGATGGCATTTTCTTGTCCTTATGGAGTGTTTGCATTTCGGAGGATGCCTTTTGGTTTGTGCAACGCCCCGGCTACATTTCAAAGGTGCATGATGTCGCTTTTTGATGGTTTTATTGAAAACATAATGGAAGTGTTTATGGATGACTTTTCGGTGTTTGGCTCGAGTTTTGATGCATGCCTAGACAACCTCTCTATTGTGTTGCAAAGATGTGAAGAGAAGTCTTTAGTACTCAATTGGGAAAAGTGTCACTTCATGGTCAAGGATGGAATTGTGCTTGGTCATAAGATCTCCTATGATGGATTGGAAGTGGATAGAGTTAAGATCATTGCCATTGAGAAGCTACCTCCACCAACCAATGTGAAATCCATTCGGAGTTTTCTTGGTCATGCCGGGTTTTATCGAAGATTCATAAGGGATTTCTCGAAGATCACAAAACCTCTATGTTCTCTTTTGGAGAAGGATACTAAGTTTGAGTTTGATGACAAGTGTTTGAAAGCATTTGAGACTCTAAAGAAGGCTTTGATATTAACTCCCGTCTTGATTACCCCATGTTGGAGTGACCTTTTCATATTGATGTGTGATGCTAGTGATTGGGCGTTGGGAGTTGTGTTAGGCCAAATCCGGGACAAGGTATTTCGAGTTATTCATTATGCTAGTAAGACCTTGGATCCGGCCCAAAGAAACTACACAACCACAGAATGGGAATTCTTGGCTATTGTCTTTGCATTTGATAAGTTTCAAGCTTATCTTGTTAGAAACAAAACCGTTGTGTATTCGGATCACATGGCTATTCGTCAACTCATGGCCAAGAAGGATGTTAAACCTCGCCTTATTCATTGGATTCTTCTTCTACAAGAGTTCGATGTTGAGATTCGTGATCGAAAAGGTTGTGAGAATGTCATAGCGGATCATCTATCTCGTCTTGAAGATCCAATTGAAGGTGATGATGGCAAGTTGGAAATTGGTGAGTGTTTTCCCGATGAAAAGCTCTTTTGTTTAACTATCTTTGCTTTGAAGATTCATAAATGTTGGTTTGCGGATTATGCAAATTACTTGGTTCTTCATGAGTTACCTCCAAATCTCACTACGGATTACGCTAAGAAGAAGTTTCTCCGTGAAGTGAATTTTTATTATTGGAGTGATCCTCATTTGTGGAGAAGATGTGCCGATGGTGTGATTCGGAGATGCGTTATGGAGATTGATTGGCAAAAGATCATCAAGGAGTGCCACAATGGACCAAGTGGTGGACATTTCGGAGCAAATAGAACGGCCATGAAGATTTATCAAAGTGGCTTTTATTGGCCTTCGATATTTCGGGATTGTCAAGCCTTTGTCAAAATGTGTGATCGATGCCAAAGGATAGGAAACATCTCTAAGAGAGATGAGATGCCCCAAAATGTTATGATTGAGGTAGAGTTGTTTGATGTGTGGGGGATTGACTTTATGGGCCCTTTTCCAATTTCGTGTGGATTTTCCTATATTCTCCTTGCCATCGAGTATGTATCGAGATGGGTCGAGGCCATTCCAACCTCGACAAATGATGCAAAAGTGGTGATTAAGTTTCTCAAGAA
The DNA here is from genome assembly GCA_001642375.2 of Mentha longifolia. Lineage (NCBI taxonomy): Eukaryota > Viridiplantae > Streptophyta > Magnoliopsida > Lamiales > Lamiaceae > Mentha > Mentha longifolia. The sequence continues at coordinate 30,688,360 of CM038112.1, forward strand.
GAACATCTTGACTCGGTTTGGCACTCCGAGAGCATTGCTTAGCGATGGGGGGTCCCATTTTAACAACAAATGGCTAGGAAATGTGCTTGCCAAGTATGGAGTGAAGCACAAGATCACTTCACCCTATCATCCTCAAGCCAATGGTCAAGCCAAGCTCGTAAATCGGAAAATAAAGCAAATCTTAGAGAAAACGGTGACCACTAGGAAGGATTGGGCCAACAAACTCGATGATGCATTGTGGGCTTATAGGACGGCGTACAAGACTCCCATTGGTATGTCACCTTTTCAACTTGTATTTGGGAAGTCTTGTCATTTACCTTTGGAAATCGAGCATCAAGCATATTGGGCTACTCGAGTCATCAACTTTGATTTCAAAGGAGCCGGATATAGTCGCATTGATCATCTTGTTGAGTTGGAGGAATGGAGAAACGAGACTTATAAGAATTCTAGAATTTATAAGGAAAGAGCAAAGAAATTCCATGATATGGGCATTCGAAGGAAGGAACTTGGTCCGGGAGATGAGGTGTTGCTCTTTAATTCTAGACTTTATCTTTTTCCGGGAAAACTCAAGTCTCGATGGACCGGGCCTTATGTGATATACAAGGCTAACAAAAATGGCACCTTTGAGTTCTTGAAGGAAGATGGTTCTAAATTTCTTGCCAATGGTCATCGTCTCAAGCCTTACTTCAAGCCGGAGAGGACTCGTGAGGAGTCGGTTTTCTACCTCAACGACCCTTGATTTTGGAGGTAATGTCGAGCTAACGACATTAAACAAAGCGCTAGTTCAGAGGCACCTCAACACGTATCCTTTCCTTTTCGTTTTCTTTAGTTTTTATTTCATTTTTGATTTTTGAGTCGTTTGTTTCATTTTACGTTTCATTTCGAAAAAACCCATAAAAAATAGAAAAATTAAAAATTAAAAAGTTAGAAAAGTATAAAAATATGTTTAGGGGGTCTCGATGGAGGATCGGAAATCGGCCCTTCCGGTTGGAAGGGCCGAAAAACGGCCCGAAAGAAGTGTGGCTCGGGAGCAACCGGCGGCCCACACCGGCGGTCCAATGGGTCGCCGTTTTTGGAGCTGTGGGTCGCCGGAGCCTCTGTGATAACCGGCGGTCTGCACTGGCGGTCCAATGGGTCGCCGGTTTTGGCACTTGGACCGCCGGTTCCCCTTGCTTCCCCCTATTTCTATTTTTCTTTCATTTTGCTAGATGATAACCTCACACCCACTTTCTCACTCTAAAACCCACCTCATTTCTCTCCCAATCTTCAATTTTCTTGCTTCAATTACTCTCAAATCACTTGGAATTAAGTTAAATCCTTCCATAGGTCCATTACCCATCACAAAACCCACATTTTGAACCAAAAATTTCACATTTTTAGCCACTTTTCATTAAAAAACGAAAATTCATTTTTCTTTGTGGAAGTTTGAATTTCTTCTAAATTCTTCAAGATAATGAGGTAATGAATTCCATATCCTTGTTTGTGTGAGTTTCTACTTGGTTTCTATGAATTGATATGCTTGATTTGCTTAGTAAATTCATGAATTAAGTAGAAATTCTTGCTAGGGTTTTTCTTGAAATCTTGAAGAATTCTTGAATGAAAAATGTGATATTTGGTATGAATTGGAATCCTTGGTTATTCTCTTAGGAAGCATGATAGAGATAATGTTGGGCATGAATTCTCTTATAAATCTTGTCTCTTTATGCATTGGAGAAATTTTGTTGATAATTGATTTTTGGTGGTTATTAAGAGAAAATTAAATGAATTCTTTTGCATTGCATTTCATTCATATAAATTTGAATCTCTTGGAACTTGCTCATACTTGAAGAAGTTATGGAAAATCACTTGCATTGGCCTAAGTTTGTTTGAAATCCTTTTCTTGAATGAATAAAAGCCAAAGTGGGGGGGGGGGGTAATGGATAGATGATGTGTGATTGTTGTGTGATGGTTTATAGCTTAAATTGTTGAATCTTACTTGGATTTTCTCATTTCTTTAGGAATCAAGGAGCTAAAGGAAAAGAAAAAGCTCCTAAGGCCTTGGTTACCTATTCACATAAGAGAAAGAAAGATGGCTCCTCCTCATCTCGACCATCGTCCACTACATCAAGCAACAATCCAAAGATCCCGGAATCTTATGATTTACACTTGAGCAACAATGAGGAAAGGGCCGCTTTCGCAAGTCTTGTTACCAAGAAAATTGAGGTCACAAGATTCCCTTCCAAGGAAGTTTTGGAATCCCTCGGTCTCTATGATAATGTGAAGGAGCTTTTCGATAACATTGGTTGGGGAAGCCTTATAGATGGTGAGATCAAGATCGGAGGACTTACGAAAAAGTTATTTTAGAGATGTTAAGCACATTTGATGGAGAGTATATGCGCATCAACAAATCAATTAAATTTTAACTCTTTGGAGAGAAGCACACGATGAGCTACCCACACATTGATAATGCTTTCAACTTCCCTCATGGTGGTGATCGCATAGTGGATAGAGATTTCAATGTACAAGCCATTTGGCGTACCCTTGTTCCAAATGCGGAGGAAGGATTTAAGGCGGGATTCTCAAAGTCAAATGAGGTTAGGAATCCGGTGTTGAGAATGGTATTGAAGATTATAGCATACACCATCATGGCAAGGAGTGAGAACACATCGGTGAGAAATGATGATTTGTTTATCTTACATGCTATGCTTACCAAGAAAAGCATAAGTTTTTGTGATTTCTTTCTCAACCAAGTGAAGAAGCATGTTAAAGGTGAAGTTGGAAAATGCAATATTGGAGGCATGCTCACTCCAATTGCAAGGAAGATTCGACCTAATCTCAATGGCTGCACTTCTATGAGAGGCGATTTTTTCCTCGACTTTGTCAAGCTTCGATGCTTAAGATTCCTTCACTCAAGCTCCCCGCCTTACTACTTCTGCATTTCCAAGGATGAAAATTATCCTCTACCAAATACTATGAGCATTTTGGTCACGGATTTTCATGATAGGATAAATTGGTATATGGATACCCATGAGCACACCCGGATTATGAGAGAAAGGATCTTCAACCAAGGTGAAGGAAGTGAATATTCACTTAATGGAAGAAGTGTTGAAAGAGACCGAGGGGATGATGAAGATGAAGAAATGGAGGAGGAGAATTTTGACAATGAGCAAGGTTCAAGTGAACCATTATATGATGAAAAATTCGATGCTCTTGAGGATCGAATGTCCAACATGGAAGGTGGATTCAAGAACTTAGAGGCCCAAGTCACGGTGATGAGGCAAGAGGTGACCTCCATGCGGCTTACTCAACTAGAAGAAGCACAGAGGAGCGAGAGAATAGAAGCACTCCTTGAGAGCTTTCGGGAATATCACATTGGCCAAGGCGGCACATGGCCAAGGCCGCCCCCGCAATAGCTCGGAGAAGTTGTAAGTGTAATTTAAATTCATTATATATCTTTCCCTCCAAACTAATTTTAGAATTTATTTTCTAAAATAAGTTTGGGGGAGGGGGTTAGGATAATGAATTTAAATTACTTATATCTTATGCTTGTCAATTCTTTTAATTATGCTTGTCTTTTGCTCCTTTGTTTTTACTTCTTTGCTTCTTGTGTTGGGTGTTGTCTCTCTTGATTGGCTTGAAAGTGTGATTTGATATCACTCTTGTGGTTTGATTGTGTCTACTTGATTGAGATATGTTTGCTTGGATTGTGGAGGAAAATGTTTGGTTGTTGATTGTGGGAGATGAATTTGTTTGGTGATGAGTTTGAGTGGTGGGATATTTTGAAGGATCTTGTGTTATTCGATGAATTTGTTTGATGGTTTTTGAATTTGTTTGAAAGTTTGTGTTTTATTTTGTGCATTTGGGGATGAATTAGGGTTAAATGAATATTTTTCATGAGTTTGTGGTTTTGAATGCGAAATTTTTAAGAAAGGAAAAATTTTAAGTGAATGAATGTGTGCATGCTTGAGTGTGAAATGATCGTGTTGATTTGCTCTAGTGTTTTCAAGTGAGATGCCGATGATTGATGGAAATGATGAAATATTTTGAAATTTTTCGAGTCAAAGTCAAGCATGATTAGATTACTTCACTTGAATGGCATGAAGGATTGATCTTAGGCACTTAGGCTCTAGACAAAAAGCTTGAGAGGATTTTGAGCCTTAAACTATGCATTTTACATAGTTAATATCCTTTCTTGAGAGCTTGATCTTGCATTACATTTTCTTTACTAGAACTTGCCTTGATACTCTTGTTATAAATGTTACATGTGTGCATGATTAGGAGATGATTTTAGGCCATCATTGGATAGCCCAATTTTCCTAAACACTATCCTATCTTTCATTACCATTGTCGTCCCATTTTGAGCCTTGAATAGAGTCTTTTCTTCTTGAACCGGATGATAGGGGGTGAAGGATGGTTAAGGGAACCTTGGTGAAATTTGAAAATTCATGAGAAATGTTGGATGATGGTGAAATGTCTTGAGATTGGTTTTGAGTTGAAAGAACACTCCTATAAGCTCAATGTTAGAAAACAAAAGAATAAGAACAAAGTTCTTATTGAAAAAAAAAGTAAGAACAAAGTTCTTACAAAAAAAAGAGAAGAATAAGAGCAGAAAGGAGTGTTTCTTTAAATGTTTGGTAGAAGCTTGGATTCATTAGCTAAAAAGGGGTTGGATAAGGTGGAAGATGAAAAAATTCATACTTTAGAAAGGTGAAGAAAGGGGGCAAGGGTGGTTGGATGAAAATTTAAGTCACTTAGCCTAAAATTCCCTACCTTAACCAATGTCCCTACCTTACAAGCTTAATAAAGACCTTTTTTTATCCTAATTTGTGCATGCATTGTAGTATTAGAAACTTGAGTTGATAGGCAAGCTTATGGTCAAAGTTATGTATTGCATGATTTCGATGAGTGCTTACCTTTTCCATATATTGAGTGATCGAGTGATACACACATTTTTTTGTGAGGTCTAGAGTCGAATGTGTTTAGGTGATTGAGTTCTATGCTAGGAGAGTGAGTAATTTCATGAGTGTTTGGCTTGACTTGATGATTTCCTTGAGTTAAAATGGTTTTGAAGTGAAATGAGGCATCGATGAACTTGAAATGCACATCCCATACGTGTTAAGTGTTTTGATTGTTCGTTTCATTGTTCGGGACGAACAATGGCTTAAGTTTAGGGGAGTGATTAACACGTATTTTATGTGCATGTTGAGTGTGTTTTGCTTGTGTTTAAGTCTTGATTCATGTGCTTACAGGTTAGAAATGCTAGGGTTTCCTAACTTGTAGCATACATTCTACTTTTCTCGTTTCTTTTCGGTTTTTGATCCATTTTTGTAAGAATTTGAAAAGAGCATTCATGTGGCTAAGGATTGGGAGCTAGAAACAAGGAAGAATCGAGCTTAATTAGGGTGAAACCTAGGGTTAAGAATGTGGAATTTGAATTTATAAAGTTAGATTTTCACTAGTCCAAGTTCGTTTATGTTTTCCTCGTTCTCTCGAGTCTCTTTGTGTCTTTTTGCAGGTTTATGAAGAACTCATTTGGCAACTTTGATTATTCCATGTTGAAGAGGAGTTCGTTAGGAAGCCGTAGCAAAAAGCGGATCAAGAATCGGAGTTCGGACGAGAGAGAACGAGTGAAAACGAAAACATTGCGCAAGAGAGGACGGATGGGCGGCAAACCGGCGACCCAAACCGGCGGTCCATTGGGCCGCTGGTTCATCACACCTGAACCGCCGTTTACCACAGAGCCACAGGTGACCCAGACTGACGGTCCACTGGACCGCCGGTGCCCCTCCCATGGACCGCCGGTTGCGCGAGAAAGCTCCCGGTTCGCACCGTTTTGCCCCGGTTCGTCCCATTTAGTCCCAGTTCGACCCAAACATGATTTTCAATGTATTTAACCCCAAATTCTTCCCTTTTTGATGTAACTTTTACACACTTTAATATCCTAGAACCCTAGTTACATTTTCCTCTTTTCCTTTTTGGTAAATTCAAGATTTGTGGAGCTATACTCATTAGAATTGCAATTCAAGACCATCTTCTTCTTCCTTATTTAATTCTTCTTCTTTTAAGCATGATTTCATATGTTTTCCATGGTTTATTTCCTTTAATTATGTCTAGCTAAATTTACTTTGGTTTCAAATATATGAAGACATGATCTAGATTAATAGGTTTTTGGATAATGTAGTTGGATTTGCCTTCTAATTCATATGTCTTGTGGTTTGGGACTTGATTTTATTGCATGATTGATCGGCCATCATTGAGTGCATATAAGGTGTTTGATTAAATGCTTAGTAGGCTTTAGTTCATAACACTTGGCATCAAATCACAACATATTAGTAAATCTTGCTAATAGGAGATTCTAGATATTAATTGAGCTATTTGGAGTTGATTTATGCATCTTGAGACCTAGCGGAGATAGATGTCATAGGTTAATTTACTTACATTGATTGCTTGAGAAAAGAGTTGGTGTATATCTTATAAAGAACTCCCGTATGAATTAGATTAAATCGGTTTATCCTTGCAAATTCCAAAACCTATTTCTCTAGTGAAAGTCGGATTATATTTGAAACCATACTTTCTCTTATTGATTTCAATCGTTTGTTACTTGTTTGTTTCTTGATTAATTGTCATTTCATTTGATTATTAGCTTATAGAAAACACAAAAACATGACATTCAGTAGCTTAGATAGTAGTTAAATAACTAGATTACTAGTTGAAATTCTCACGCCATAGCATTCCTTGTGGTTCGACTCGATTACTCAATCGATTATTATTGCATCTCCTTCACCCTCAAAAGTGAGGGCGGATCAAAAGACACTAAAGGGAAAATGTAATTTGGACGATTGTAATTTTCATACAACAGAAAAATTATAAAATTCCTCATGTATAGGGCAAAATCTTTACATAATGTTTCTCGTTCACGTAAGGCAAAATCTCTCACCAAAAAAAAAAAAAAAAAAAAAAAAAACCTTTTATATATTTTGATGTTGTTTTCATACCACTCTTATTCTTGTCTTAATAACTATAGATTTGTTTACCTATTTTGTCACACCAAGTACTATATTTCTCATATTCTCATAAATTAGATTCAAATGACATACAAATAAGATTCAACAAATTACGACAGTAAAATTCTATATATAGCGAAGGGAAAATATATTTCATCGATCGAAATTTATCATACAGTGGCAGGAATTTACGTAATTCACAGCAACATAAAAGCCTTTTTTACCTGCTCATTCTCTCGCGAGGAAGACATTTTGGCTAAAGATTTGAAAGTACAACCGCAACAAGCTTTAGAAATGAAAACCCGCCGCCCTTATCACGTTATTCCTTTCGACAACCTACAAAAACAACCGATTTTGAGTACATTCCCGTTGGACAAGCAACAAAAAAATGAACAATAAAATTCTGAACTTACTCGGTCAGAAAATAAGTTTTCTACCTTCAAATTGCTATCGAGCTCGGTAATTTCAGTAAATCCTCATCACGACTTTCGGTTGCTGCTTGCGAATCCTCATCACCTTGTGCTATGATGCTCACTCATTACTTGAATTTGGGGAAGAAGAAGAATTGGGGGAGGAGGGTAAAGTAATGAGGCGGTTGGAAAATGAGAGGAGGTTGGTGAAGGTTTTGTCAACTGCCATAAATTCATCAAGTTAGGAATTGACATGTTGCATATTCCCCATAAAGCGCCTGCAATCTCTACATCTTTCAAGTGATATGCGTGTTGGATCCGGGATCCCTCGGATGTAGATTTAATTAATTACAATAATTATTAACATATGAATTCAGATCTTGAAAGCGAAAACCGATCTAAATCATATATACCTGCTTGCGTATCACCGGTGGAATTCTGAGTCGAGGAAATGATCTTCCACGCACCAGATCTCTGCACACGAGAACTGGCTCTTTCACGTCGACCCCGAAGTCTTCTGGAGTATTCCCTAGCAACTAGAGAAATTCTGAGTGGGCAGAAATCTATTCTCTGTGCCTCCCAGAAGCTGCCGCCCCTCTCTCTCTTTTCTGTGAGAATGAAATCACGTCCTGAACATTTCTACTTCTCTCTTATTTATAATAAGAGGTAGAGTGTTGGAGAGGTTAGGGCCAAGGCTAATGGGCCAGGCTATGCTCTATTGGGCTACTCCAGGGACCTTGAGGAGGATTTGGACTGGACCTTCCAATATAATTAAATAATCCAAGTATTCTCTGGCCCCGAATACTCTATTTAATTATATTAATATTATAGCCTTTCCACTATAGTAAAATAATATTGCATCGCCGTCCAATCCCAAATTATGACATACCGGGCTCCTCTTTGAATTATATTATTTCCCGTGTTTAAGATATCGCATGTCCATTAATTAATTTAAGCTACTGACTGCTCTAATTAATTAATATCTTATTCCGAGAGTGTACCCGTTCGACCTTATTATTATATCGGAACTTAATCCACCTGCAGGGTTTTGATATAATAATCCTTAGAACGCCTCAAGGGGACATCATCAACTCGGCGCACCGAGACACGATTTCTAGCTATAATATTAATTATCATATTTATAATATTATTACCCAAGATACGGAGATTCTTTGAGATGCAATAACTCTCACTCATGGTAAATCAAAGCAATAATTATTATAAATACATAATTGAATATTATGACAACTAGAATTAAGAAATAATAATCGTCCGAGATGTGATCCTTAATAAGTCAGTATAAAAGGATTTATCTCACCTCGATCCCGTTCAGCGCAACTCTGATCGTATGCACCAGTATAAGCTAATAGCCAATACCAACTATTATCCAGCTTATACTACAACCTTAACAAGTAATTCGTCCAAGATTACTTTCAGTTGCGAACACCATTTAACTATATAAGAAACCGATAATATGATCTTCCGTGCGACCACCCACACCATATTATCTATAATATATAGTGCCGGATGTTTATTTGCATAACCATAACACGAATTAATATGCAAAATATATGACAGAATATTTATTTCCAAAACCAGGAAGAAATTGTTAATAATACAAGCATAAAGTATGCTTTTCAGTATATCAACCCCAACAATGCGTGGGTCCCAGTCTAAAAAAAGCTGACTCTTTTGAACACACAATGACCAAGAGAATAAGGGAGGAGCACTATTGGTAGTTTACATAAAAAGTGGGTAGTTTGCATGGAGTTTTATGAATGTGGGTATTTTAACAAATTTGTTATGAAAAGTGGGTATTTTACCCCATTTCCACTTTAATATAACAAAGGATAAGGCTATCTGGATGGTGCAACCCCTTCTGTGCATCACCACTTTATCGTAAGCCATGTGGTAAAAGTAATGTTATTTGCACTCTAAAATATTCTAAACATCCTCCCCCTATCTCTTTTCGTTGCTTTTTTTTTTCTAAAATAAACTACTACTCATTCTAAAACCCAATAATATTTAAAAACATATTCATTCATAATAAATTAAATAATTCTTTTATATAAATAATAATAACACAATAATATATCTAAATTATGAATTTTGATTTTTTTTGGATCCGTAAAATGATAATACCATATTTAAATATAGATATTTAGGGGGGAGGGGGGTTAATATGTGTGTAGAGAAGTGTTTAACTTCTTTTACGTTTTTTGTTCTTTTTTCAAGTAGACGCTCTGAAAGTTGTTAAGACTTTCAAGCTTATCGCATGAGTGAGTGTTGTGCGGAATGTGGTGAGACTTAGAGTTTCTTGCAAGTTAAAACTGTTTGTTTGTTTAAAGCATGTGTGTGCAAGTATGATAAATCAAAGCTTGTAAATAAAGTAAAGCACACAAATAATTTTATAGTGGTTCGGAGCAATTCTCTTACGTCCACTCTTATCCTCGACGGGATGAATACCTTCACTTGGTATCTCTTATTTTATACTTCCAAGGGGAAGTGATTTAGAGACAGTAACAAACTAACTCTAAATCCTCTAGAGATTCTGGGCTCTCGAGAGGCCTACAAACAACTTAACTTTCTATGAAATTGAAAACCTTCTACTTAAGTATACAAACTTAAGCTTCACAATCACAATTTCGACTAAACAAAAAACTAAAACCTTACAACTCAATCTAAATATAATAAACTTAGTTTTGGGGTTTTATTTTCGTTTAAAATGAGAATCCTTTACAGTGAAAATCACAAGTAAATAATAAGGATTCTCGAGACTAGGTTTCGTATATAAATAGGTTGAACCTAGAGATAGAAAGAAGTTGCAAATACTTAAGAAAACTAGGTTTTTTTAAGAACACACTAAAGGATTAAAGGATTGAAGAACTAAAGAATTTGAAGGCTTGAATGCTTGAGTTTTTGCTTGCGAGTTTGATTGCTTGTGCGTGTATAACCATTGTGTTTTGCAACTCCTATTTATAATAGGAGGAACCCTACTTCCCGTTAGAGAGAGAAGCGGCGCTTGTTCCTCACTTTACCGGAAAAGTCGCATTTATTTCAGGTGCTTTATAGACTCCAGTACTAGAGGAATGTCAATTCTGTTGAAAAAGGAAACCCTAGTAGCATGGTGGTTGAGTGTAGGCATGGGTCTGCGGCACCTTTTCTTGACTTTTTTGTATTAACTTTCCATTGAGCAATCGCGCGTCGACACATGGACTCTGCAACTGCGCGTATTTAATGATACGTATGGAGAGGCTTCCGAAGTAAGTTTGAAATTCAAACTTGTAGAGTCTGAGTCAACATATCACTAGACTGCTTGGATGCTCTAAGTGCGGCTTCAAGATTGAGAAGCTTTAAGTCTGACTGCTTAAAAGTGCTTGGCTTTATCTGCACGCTCTGAGCTTCTGTATGTTGAAATCATTTCGTCTACACTCTGCTAGACTTCATTCTGCTACTTTCAATACTGAATCTTTCCAAACTTGAACTGCTTCAAGACCTGCGCTTTAACAACTGAAAGCTTCCTAACAAATAAGCTTTACTAAAGTATAAATCCAAAGCGCGATTACTATAATATCAAAAATAATAAGAGAAATAACTATGAGGGTTTTGGAATTGAATCAAAATAAATTGTTTAAAACTTTGATTCGAAGTTCCCCCTTAACATAATATCCTAACAATTTCCCCCTTTTTGATGATGCCAAAACCCGAACGTCAAGTCCTATAAATCTAAATGCTCTAGACTTTATAACAGGGAAAACGGGTTAGCACAATTTAAATAATTATAGCATTTAATATGAGAGCGTATAAGTAAGATAGTGAGACATTGTCTTTGGGTTAAGAAAAGATATCATATATATGAATGAGATTTTCAAGTACAATGATATTTATTCTAGGGTGGTTCACTTCTTGCAGCATCAGCGAGGCAGTGGCGGAGACTGTCCATAAGCTCTGTAGACCCTAACCAGAATGTCGGGTTTGGTGCGGTTAGGTCGTTCATTTTTGACGAATTCTACTTTGGCTTCCAATCCACTCTTCTCTGAGCTCCTCTGGAATAAATTTGTCAATGTATCTGGCTCCGGGCTCTTGATTCCTTAGACGCTTTCGTATCTCCTCGCTTCTTTCAAGAAGCCCTTCCTTATCGCCTCGAAGCGAGCATTCCGTATTCCTTCAATCTTCACCCTGCGCTCCTCAAGCGCTTCCTACTTGATGATCTTTAGCCTGACCTCATCACCTGTCACGGCTGGCTCGTTCTTCACTTCCTGCCTCATCTCGGCAATTGCCTTATACCTTGCCATTAGCTCCAAGGCAACAAACTTTATCGTCCATTTGGGCACTGTGACGCAGCCTGTAACGGCATAAATTATGCTTCATCTTGAACATGAGGAGCTCCCCAATTTCAGCATCAACATCTGATGCGACGGGACCTAGCATTGAAGAGATCAATTGGGACTTGCAGCTTGGAGGAGCAGTGACGAGATCGAGAGCCAAGAAGCTGCAAGGTTATTTGCAATGCTACATTCCGAAGAGATTGGAGGATGATGGAGTCGAATTTCATCAATGCAAGTTGGTGAATTTAACAAGTATTGAAGATGAATATTTGGGCGTCCATCATTGAATAAAAGGAAGACAAGTCCAAGAAAACAGATTTTCTTATATTTTATTTGGGCTTAAAAATACTTTGTATTTATTTTTTAATTTAGTTTAGTCCAATTATCACAACATGTTTAGGTGATTAATTGGCCCAGTTATATTTAATTAAGGAGTCCGAAATTATCAAGCCCAAGCCTTGTTAATTTCAAAACCTAGCTTAGGAATTAGATTAGCATTTATATTAATTTTCGTTCATACTTTGAGGTAGACTTGATTGAATGCAAAAACAACTTTACGCTATTCTCTTGTCTCACACAAACAAATCGGTTCTTGGTAGAGTTTGATATTGGTGATTTCAAGCTTGAATTCATCGACTCGTTCATGATATCTCATAGTATCCGGGTTAGTCGAGCCACAAAGATTGCTCCATAAACGCGTTTCGGATTCAAGTAGATCCGGGGTTCGTTTCGGGTAAGATTCACAATTTGTTTCCGTTTAAATTCTGCAATTCTTGTTCTTTTCATTTTCCCAGCCATTCATCATCATTCATATATCATAAATATCCATCCTTCATCGTTCCTATAGCTATTCCATCCCAGAAACCCTTAGATTAATTTTAGATCCGTTTTTGAAACCCTAACTCATCCCGAAACTGACCACCGTACCAAATCGAAAACTACTCGTGTGTTTTCGCTGAATTTTGGATATGTTCTTAATAACCCTAAGTTGTAACTCATGTTAAAATTTGAGATTAATCGGAATTGAATTGCTTAGGTTTCTGTCGACGCCTATTCAGTATATTTGTGGGTAGATTTCAGGGAATTATCATACGATTTTCATAGTTGTAATTTGGATTGAATTGTTTCGTATCTGACATTGTTCGATCCTTAGCTTCCGCGTATATTGTGTTCACATCAACATCTCTTTGGGTGGCGCTCTCCTGTGTCATAATTGCTGGGGTTAGCTCACTCAGTTTTATCCTCTTATTCCTCTTGGGAGCGTCGGTGGGAGGAACTTTGGTTGTGGGAGCATCGGTGGTGGCAGCAGCAGTAGCCGCTCTAGTCTAATGCTTTCGCTTATTCATTGGTTACTCCACCTGGACTTGTTGAAGTAGGAGTTGCTGAAGTGGCGCAGCTGGAATTAGTTGAGAAACCGGAATTATTTGCTTTTGGGGCACGGCTGCCGCTTCCCCCTTTCTAGGTGCATTCTTCTTTACCTGCACTGTAGCTTTCGCTCCTCCACATGACGTTCCAGGATTTCCTTCCCCCTTTTTGGCATCATTCAAAATGACTGCCGGATTGGGAGTGGGACTTGACGTCAACTTTGAGCATGGAATTGAAGCACCAGGGACACCTTGTTGAGCATTGTTCAAAAGTCCCTGTGCCATCAGCGCTCCAATTACTTGTGCTGAAAGGATGGGTGCTGGGGTTTTAATATTTGTCAGAATGACCAACTTCGCAAACCCTTGTCTGAGAGTCTCACACTCAAATTGCACAAAGGTTGAGAGCGTCTCAATCTTCTTCGATACATTCTCATCAAAAATCCATGCACGCCTCATCGTCATTTTATCAAGAGAAGCCTGCAATTTCTCCGGCATTTTCTGGCAGGCAATCTCGGCAGTTTGGTTAATAGTTTACTCTGCTGCAACCTTGATGAATGGGCGGATGTCTTGCACATCCTTCAATTGTTTGTTGAGAGCGCAGTGAGAGCCTGCACTTCAGGGCTCTGCTCTTCAACCGCCTCTCTAGAGGGATTTTTCAGTCGGATAAGGTCACGGTAAAGCTTGTCACATTTACTGACCATTGCAACAACATTGACCCTTTCTTGCTCCATCATTTGAAGCTTCTGTTCGATCGATTGCAGTTTTTCCTTCAAGTGCCACTACAAGAAAACTAGCCTTTTGCGACATATGTGCATGCGACAGTGTCATAATTTTACGACGCTTATACTCTTAGTGTCGTATATTTATGTCATGAAATTATTGTGTCACTATTTTGCGATAATAATGCGTCACTTAGTTTTGTGTCTCGTATTTACAACAATTTATTTGCGACATATCAGTTGAATGTCATAATTGTACTTCACATTTGGAATAGAGTTGCATTGTGTGTTGTATATTTGCATCATTAAAATACTGTGTCACTATATTGCTACAATAATGCGTCACTTAGCTTTGTGTCTCATATTTACAACAATTTATTTGTGACATATAAGTTGAGTGTCATAATTATACGTCACATTTTGAATAGAGTTGCATTTTGTGTCGTATATTTGCGTCATTAAAATATTGTGTCACTATTTTGCGACTGTAATGCGTCATTTAGTTTTGTGTCTCATAATTACAACAATTTATTTGCGACATATCAATTGAATGTCATAATTATAATTCACATTTTGCATAGTGTTGCATTTAGTATCGTGTATATGTATCCAATGTGCATCATAAAAATATTATGTCGTTGTTTTATGACAGTGATATGTCACTTAATATTATATCTCATAATTATAATAATTTATTGACTACATATAAATTGAATGTTATACTTTACCTTTGGAATAATATTGCATTAAACGTTGTATATTTGCATCCAACATGCTTATAACAATTTGTCTTCACAATTAACAATTAGCTGTTGAATCGTATTGTCATTGTGATCTAGTTTAATAAATAGTTAGTTATCGAGTACAAAAATAAAAATTAGATTTTTGTTGAGTCTAGAAATAAGCTCATGATGGGAAGAAAAAATATATAAAATTTAATAATAAAAAATATTGAAGACAATAAAAATCAAGATGGTTACTATGAAATTTAGTGTAAATCAGAATTTCAATATTAAACCAAACAAATGAATAACAAAATAATATTACAATAAATATGTTCCTATAACTTATATTGTAGTTTTAGTAAGAAGTTATGAAACCATAAATAAATGAAAAAAAAGAAAAGAAAAACTAAGCCATGATTAGTTAACATGAAAAATAAAAGCAATAATTCTATTAGATGATTTTAAAATAAGAATATTAATATACAATATTATAATTTATGCAATCTTAAATATCGTAATATTAGTCTGATTTGTGATAGTTAGTATCATTAAAATCATAAACTAAATTTGAAGATGAAGTTACATTATATGGTTAACATAATAATACTAATACTAATACTAATAATAATAATAATAATAATAATAATAATAATAGTTATGAAATTATGATGAATGATAATCTCATGGAAAATATCTAAGTGTAATAAATATCAATACATTAAACTTATAATCAAATATATAAGAAAGTAAATTACAAATATACATTTTTTGTGGTAAAAAATAGTAGTATTAATTGTTTCCTCCTTATTTCATTTGGCGTGACACACAAAGGCAAAACCCTTAAATTTTCTTTCATCCGCAGTCCTTCCCCTCTTTTCCTTAACAAACTCTGCGCACGATTCAATTCTCTCACGCCGTCAACCAACTGTGGCGGTTTTGATTCATGATACAACCATGATGTTAGTCCTTGACCAACAGCACCAGGACCTCATGATACAACCATGATGTTAGTCCTTGACCAACAGCACCACGACCACCAACTCGCGGCATAAGACTGAACCAACATTCCTCTCGCCGCTGCCCCTCAACAGCATCGCCGATTCGCCGCTTGCTGCCGAGTTGCATTGTCATCCATGGCCCTCTCGCTAAAACGCCTTCACCACTCCATAACTCAGGCAATCTTCAAGTAAACTATTCATTTCTTTCCCTTTTTTGTTGTCAATTTCATTTAGTCTCAAGGACAAGAGCACACCCATGATAATTGACATCATGTATTTGATCAACTGGTCCCTAAATTTCACACACAGATTCATAAAATATCTTGAGTTTATTGCTTATCACGGATTTGATCAACTGGTCCCTAAATTGACAATCTTTTTGCGTCGCAATCACAACCGAGATTAAAGTATGTCGCAAAATATATTTTTGCAACACTAAATTATGATGCAAAAAAATGTCACAAATTAGGATGCGTCATATCAACTAATATCACGTAATGTGTCGTAAATTAACATGCATCGCTTAAATATAATGACGCATAATGCGTTGTAAAATTTATATGACATTATTTCAGTGTCGCATAAAGTGTCATATATATTGCGACACAAACGAATAAAAAATATCATAATTTTGCTACATACCCCTTTCGCTACATAATTTACTGTGACGCAGAAAATGTCGCAAATCAATATTTGCGACATTAAAAAGGGCCTTTCGCGATATATTTTTATGTCGCAAAAGGCCAGTTTTCTTGTAGTGTGCATGGAGATAGCCTCAGCAGCGGCTTTCTCTTTCCTTGCTTGTTGAAGCTCTTTGGTCATCAAGGCCAGCTTCTCGTCGGTCGGCGAGAGCTCCTTCTCAGTAGCCTCGCGCTTCATCTTCTCATTTTCAAATACTTTGGTCAAGGCTTCGACCTGCGTTTTGGAAATTGTAAGATCATTGGCGAGCTTGTCTTGCTTCTTCTTCTCAGCCTCCACCTCTTTCTGGCTATCAATGAGGTGGGTAGTGACAATTCCTTCTCTTCAGAAAACTTTCGCACTTTCTCCTGCAAAGCAGGGACCTCCCCAAGTTTGGTCTTTACAGAAGAAAGTTTTTCATTAGCCTTCTTGGTTTTTTCCTTCTCTTTTTGCAATTGCACCTCCACAGTTGCAATCTTTCATTTCAACTCGATCAACTCTGTAGAAGTAGTTGAGAGTTTCTCCTTCAGCTCCATTAACTCTTTGTTAGCAGTTGAGAGTGTGTCATTCACCTTCTTCTGCTCCATTAACTCCGTGGTGGCAATTGAGAGCTTCTCTTTTACTTCCAACAGCTGTGTGTTAGCAGCTGTGAGATTTTCTTATTTCTCCTTCTTCTCGTCTTCGACTTTGGAAAGCCTTTCCTTCTCCGCCTTTATCGCCTCCTTCAACTGGGCGTTCTCATGTTCCACTATGTCATGAGCAGTTTGAAGGGGCAGAGACCCGCTCTTCAAGTTCAGAAACTTGAGTAGATGAAATGGACGCTTCGGTAGCCGGCTCTGTTCGTGGAGTTGGAGTGTAAGACGGGACGAGCTCTTGGACCTTCTTCTCTATGAGCCTCCACACCTTTGGCTCATTGATTAAGTCATCAAATCATTGGAGTTGGAAACTCCCAAGGACTGAGGCCTCATCCTTGATCAACACTTTAGGTCCCTAGGTCGTCACCTGTTGGCACACTTTGTAGATGTTGGTGCCACGGCTTCTCACATATTGAAGAAATTTGGAATGAGTTCAAAAACGTGAGGAGGGAAAGAGAATTCTCCAAAGAGTTCTTGAATTCCCTCATGTGCGAAGGAGAGATCGCGGTCAACGGTCACTTCAATGACCGGTTCCAATCTCACACCTTGGGAGATGGAGGTGGATCTACATGAATTTCTTCATCCACTTCCAGAGATAGACTGTTGACCTCCTCATCAATCATGTCCAGAACGCCAATCTATTGCGCATCCTACTCCGGCACTTCAAGCTTCTCCTGCTCTTCCAAAGCCAAGTCCTGGGCTGCAGTAGCGAGATCAGCATTCAGAGCCTCCTCTGAGTTTGAAGGATCGGATGACGAGGTGCTCTCCTCTTCATCTTCAATCTTCTTGCCACTCTTTCCCTTCCCTAGAGAGCATCCGGCCTTCTTCAGCGCTTTGCCTTTGCCGTTGCCTTTCTTCGGCACTTCCATTGCCGCTTTGAGGAGTAGAGCCTCCTCCTCGGTATATTTAATGGCAGTGGCAGGTGGTGGAGTGACTTCAAATCCATCCCCTGTGAGCACTTAGGCAAAGAGCACTCTATCATAGGTCTTCTCCACCGGCCATTCTTGAGCAGACCACGTTTGCTCAAGAAACATCGAGACCTTCATCCTGAATTTTAACTTCCCGTGGAAGGTGAACTTCCATTTGTCCGCTCCTTCCGTGATCTCCTCTACTCCCTTCTTCGCTTCCACCAACTGGTTAATAAACCAGGCTTTCAAGTTGTACATTTTATTGTTCATGGCTCCATCGTAGAGCGCGGCCATAAGACTAATTTTCTGCTCCGTCAGCTTTGACCATCCACCGGTGTGGCAAAGTAGGCACTTTGTCAAGATGTTGGCGAGGTAGTTAAATGGTGGTCGGAGAGAATTGATTCTTGTCTTCTTCAGGTTGTAGATCTCTCTTGGTTTAGAGGAAAACCAGCATAACTCCTTTTGGATGTCGGCATCTCTGGCGGTCTCGGGATCCGTACATTGGTCATAGAGGCAGATGACATCGTCGAAGAGGATTTTGAACTCCAGGTCATCCATGGACACCATATGAACAAGAGCGTGCTCATCGGTCTGTCGGAGTCCGAGTTCGATTCTGGTCTTTAACGTCTCGGTATTGAGGTTTGTGATGATGTGACGCCCCATAATTTCACTTAACTAATTTAATAGTTAATCTCGATAGTTGAGATACATTATCAATTTTAGTATCCGAGATTTCTAGTACAATTGCTTAGAGAGCAATAATTGAATCGAGTAGCAACTCGACTTCTACAGTTAATTCCTTCGAGTAATTGATTGAGAAGTAGTGATAGAATCAAATGGCAACTTGATTTCTATGATAATTAGTTTCAATAAGAAACTAGCATTCGAATAATTAAATCGCTATTATTCTCGTATTAACTAAATATGATCGAATTAGAAACGCTCGAGTATGGAAATAATCTTTTGGGCCAAGGCCTGATTCACGTACTAGTGGGCCACGCCATTCTTTTGATTAAGTTCAAATATACATATATGCATAGATGCACATAAACTTTCTCTCTTTTATAAAGGGAAGAAAGAAATAGATTAATATCAACGATAATTCCCATAAATAATTAAAACAAGAAAAATAGCTAAACTCTAATTCCTTTATTAATTAAAGGAAAGTCGCATGTCACCCAATTAAGTAGGGATCGAGCCCCACTTGTGCAGTAAGGACAGAAGCATTCCTTGTAGTGCAATTGGGTTACAAAGATAAAACAAATCTAGAGATTCTCTCTCTAACCTAAAAATGGAAAAATAATCAGCCCCTTTTAGGACCCTTCCTTTCAGAACAGCAACGTGGCATCCTTCTTGCTACCTGCAAAAGAAAAGAAGATCAGCAAAATAGGACAAATTTTGAAGGAACCAAAACCTGCAGAATGGGATCAAACCAATTCAAATACCCTATGTCTAAAACAAGAAAGAAAACCAACCTTAAGGGAAAGCTTAGTGCAGCCACAGAGAGAGCAGTTTCATCACTTCATTGAAACCTGCAATAGAGAGACATCAACCAAATATAGACAAAAAGGGGAGAGAAACCAAGCTGCAATAAGAGAACAAAATCTGCATACTATCTCACAACTTAGAACCTAAAATAGCATGGAAATGGTATGCATAGAAACACTACCCCATGCCTGTCTAAGTCAACCTACCATACCAAGACCAAATTATTTCAAACGATTCTCTATATACACCCTCTCTACCTCACTCCAACCTTCATCACCACCACTTAGAGCAAAATAGAGAGTGAGAGAGAGTGAAGGAAGTTGCAGCAGCTAAAGAGAAATAGGAGAGGGAAGAAGCTAGCCACAACAACCCTTCACTCACCTAAGGTAATAGCAAATCCTAAATCTTCTAGAGCTAGGGAAGCATGCTACAGTTCTCAGTTTTAAGTTCTCAACCACCAATCCAAAACAAACAAGCATGATCGACACATCAATTCAGATACCATCAACCAAGCATACTTTTGTTTCAAACCAACAACTTAACAAGCATGCTAAAATCTTAAATTTGAGACCCTAGCACTAGCATACTAATATGCAGCAAGTCAAAATCTGATTTCAAAACAAGCTTAAGTCATAGGAAAACTCTGAATGTATAGCACATAATATAGGAAATATCTAGATGAAAAAGTGCCAATCCACATTAAGAATCAAAACAGCAACACTAATAACCATAAAAACAACCATACTTAAGCAGTAATGAAACTTAGCTTAAGGATTGAGAGGGTGATAAAGCGAATCAAACCTCATTGAGGTTCGAAGCCTCAACGGCAGCCTACCGACGGTAGAGAGACTGCTCGGAGGAGAAGAAGAGCTGGCGGAAGTCACAGCGACACCTCATCATCGTTCGCCGAGAGCCTGTAACAAGAAACAGAGAATGAAAGTCAGCAATTAGACTCATAAATAAATAATCAAACCCAACAAATAACTCGAATTGATGTCGAAAAGGGGAAGAGAAGGAAAGTAGCAACGGCAGAGGCCATTGCCGACATAGGCGACCTTGCCGTCGCCGGAATCAGGAAACAATAACAAGAGGGATGATGTTTCCTAGTTCGAAAGAACTAGGATTTTCAAAATATTTGCGTCCCGAGGAGCAGCGAGTGGAGCTGGAGTTGCGTCAAGGGACGTCGGACCCAGAGTGGTTCCGCAGCAGGAATTGAGACCACCAAAGTAAGAGACGAGCCAACGCCGTCTCACCGCGTCGGCATGAGCCCATCGGCGGTTGGTTCTCGCCAGAGCTCGCGGATGGAAAGCTTTTTCCCCAAATTTCGAATTAGGGTTCGAATTGGGGAAGAACGGTTCTAGAAGAGAGGAGAGAGCAACGATCGACGGGGTCTATTAATGGAGACACCGACCGAAGATGAGTACCGGAGAAGACGACCGGAGAAGATGACCGTCGGCGAGAGAAGCGACGGGAATCAGAGAGAGAAGAAAGAACGGGCTCGAACAGAAATGAATAGCGAGAGAGAGATCTAGGGTCATTTTGTTCAACCGGGTCGCGGGTTGCGGGCAGGGTTTATTAACACAGGCCGGGCCGAACCCAATCAGCTGGGCCGGTTTCATTTACTAAATTGGGCCAGAATTGTATAATTAAGTTACAAGCCCAATCTAGAATTAATTATGGACCGAGACACCGCGATTAAATCGTATCATACCCGAAAGTAGATTACGATCATTCGTAAATATTTATTTCACGAATAAAAGGATTAACTTAAGACAAGTTAATTAACCAGAATTTATTAACTAATAGTTAATAATTAATCATAATTGATTAAGCTAATCAATAACACAGTTAGAATTAATTAGCTCAGTTTCACAATAAAACAAAGATTGATTTATTGATAAAAATCTTATGAACCGTTCACATGACGGAAATTGTAAATCGAGCCTAGATAACAGTAACCATGTTACTGGATTTAGAATAACCTCCGATCAAATTTAAAACTAAAATTTTAAGTAATATTTTATTCGTTAGAATACGAACCTTACCTCGATTTTTAATCGAAGGGTACGCGAAGGAGGGACAGTAGCAGAAGCAGAGATCAAGTCTCGTTGCAGTAGAGAAAGTAACGAGGTGGGCTTTCTATAAAACCAAGCATGTTTTATTAGATTCAGTAGTTCTTCTAAAGCATTGTCATGCCATAAATGTTTTCTGTTTTTGTATGATGCCTATCTGTTAAATGGCGAAATGCCAATTCATAAATCGAATTCGGGTCCTTGAATGATCAGCTATTATTCTTGGACTAGTGTACACATTGATCGTGTCATTTCAGATAGTGACCGATCAGGTGACCGAGTGAGGTGGCCAACTCCTCGGGCACAACAAACTCAGATATGGTAGATTACTACAGCACTTAGTCTGCGCAGACACTTTTAAGATAACTCAGTTTTCGTGAACATAGGCCTTTCAATAAAACCCTATGTTTCACCATGAATGGCTTGACGATAAAAATGTTTTGGGCAATGTGTCCACTGAGTACTCTGTACTCACGCCCTGTACATTATTTTCAATGTGCAGGTTGAGCTGGATGACGGAAGAGTGACCGGCGATGTTTTTGTCGAAGTTAGCGATTAGCGTTAGTTGATGAACACTCTTGGTAATACGTGTCTCCATACACGTATTCAAACACATTTCCGCTGTGTACACTCTATCATTTTGAATCACCTTCAATTTGGTTGTAAACTAAGTCAGAATCATGACAAGTCGTGTCGTACTTATTCCAACTATTATGCCCACTTATTGATGTTGCTTTATAATTTGTTAGCGTCAAATCTCGAAATTTCACTTCATTTTCTTTATTATTCGTTAATTCCACCATAGTCACGAATCACCAAGCTTTACTATTAATTAGTAAAGTGCGGTCGTGACAGATGAACTCAACAATGCCAACTGGGTAGACACACTTCGGATGTTGAAAAAGAAG
This sequence comes from Mentha longifolia, assembly GCA_001642375.2. Lineage (NCBI taxonomy): Eukaryota > Viridiplantae > Streptophyta > Magnoliopsida > Lamiales > Lamiaceae > Mentha > Mentha longifolia. The sequence goes on from CM038112.1 coordinate 30,710,576, forward strand.
TTTGTCTAACCCAAAATTGATGATTGCCCTCTTGATGATTCCACTGTCAGTTAGAAGATCTCTGTTGAGAAGAGCCTCAACAAAGATGTACTCTGGAATTTGGCTTCGAGCCACAGTGACGGTCTTAGCATTAGTCATGATGAGAGTTTGAAGGTTTGGAGAGTTTAGAATTTCTGGAGATTTTTGAGAGAGAGAGAGCTCGAGAATTCTGCAGAAATGGTGAGTAAATAATGAGAGAACTGAGATAGATGGTATATATATATGGGAAAGATAATTAGGGTTTAGTGGGATTTTTTCGGTGATGTGGTGAAGTAGGTTGTTGAGATCGTGCTCCGCTTTTTGCGGGTACGGTCAGATCGTGGGCAACGTGGCTTCAAGATCGTGTGGCCAAGGAAATTTTAATTCAAAACTCCTACGGCCATGATGATTTAACTTTTGGAGCTTCATCTGCGCGAGTGAGAGCCATGCACGCGTGAGCCTAGGTTATTGTACCTGCAGTAGTCTTTACATTAAATGCAAATATATCACACATCATCTATACTTGAGTGATATCTTACTCGGTAAGATAAACATGTAAGTATAGGTATATAATAGAATATTAATTTTGAAATGAATTAGGCATGTGGCTGATTTACACGCTTTGGAATTTAAATGAGAGCGTCTAGTTATGAAAGCTTCTGTAACAGCTCAAATCAATATTTTCGGTAAGGCACACTGAGTTCTCAAGGACGCTCTGAGTTAACTCACTTACTTGAATTGAAATACCCGAAAGAAGGACTTGCTAGTCAGTCAATATCGTAATTGATTGATACCACGTGATGTCCACACTCTCAATCGTCAAAGCGTTAGTTTAGAGAAAGATTAGCAGTCACGCTTTGGAAACGCGAAAGCATCTGATCTTTTCTTGGAGTTTTCTCTCCAAGTTAGTGTGCTTCCCCCTTAGCAGAATATCTAGCAATCTATTGAGAGCGTCCATTCTGTACGAGAAACTCTTTACTTGCTTTTCTCTATGAAAGAGAGAGAGATGAAATTTATTAAGTCATTTTCCCTTACTAGGGTGAGTCTTTCTCATATATCCACAACTCGGAATTTTTGTGAGATTATAAAATCCACTAGGGTTCCGTTTGGGGATGAGTTTCCTCATAGGTTTCAATGAAATGATGTAAGTTGCCTCAATCCTTATTAGGGTTATACCTCTTGGGGATGAGATTCACATCATTTATGAAAGAGCTACCACTACAAGAAAGCTGCATTTTAACAACTGAATTTGCGACCGAACAAATTCGGTTGTTAATTCCCCACTGATTACCCACCGATTAACAACTGATTTGATTCGTGAGCTTAACGACCGATTTAGAAACGAATTAACGACCGATGTTCGCGGGAACTATTCGCGCCAATGTTCAAAACCGAGTTGCGACCGATATTTCGGTCGTTAAGTCTTCCGACCGATTATTTCAGTTGTTAGTTATTTTTACTCAAAAAAATTATATATATATATTTTTTAATTTTTGTAACAACCGATAATTCGGTTGTAAAATTAAATATATTTTTAAAATATATTAACTTTAATGTTAAAATTAAAACAGCCATAGCGAATTCAATTCCCGCTTCTCCCTTCTTCTCCCTTCTCTTCTGCTCGAGATACAAGCCGTGCATAGGGTGAGGCCGCCGCCTTGAATCAGTCGAGGTTCCGCCGCCGCTGTGGTAGCTGAAGGTTCCGCTGCCGCCGCCGTGAGTACGTGAAGGTTCCGCCGCTACCGCCGTCAATTGCTCAGGTAAAGCCGTCTTTCTACTGTAAATTGAGCTTTAATTCGAACTGTTTGTTGTCGCTTAGTCAAGTGTTGATTAATCCCATATCTGTGATGTTAAATATTCATGTTTATGTAGTTCGTTTCTCGCCTAATAAGTTGCAATTGCAGAATGTAGAAGCAAGGCAAGAACACGCCTACTGTGTGTCTAAACAAGAACACGCCTACTGTGTGTCTACTGTGTGTGGTCACTCCCACTATACCAGTACTAATTCATAATTTTGCGTTGTTATTATCTTCAATAAATAAATTAATAAGCCTGAAAAAAAAATTGTGTTGTTATCTTTACTTTTCCAATTTGATAATATTTTCTTTTTACATTGTATAAGGAGAAAAGTTTTGATCCCGTGCTTCACTAATTGGTTTCAGTATTTTTGTTCATGAATGATTATTGATCTATTTTGAATCACTACTGAAATTAATGATTTTCACCCGAAGTTAATGTGGATTTGAGAATTCATGTGCAGATTCTTTTTAAACACTACGATTCATCATTCACCAGTATAAGTGATACGATCCTGCTGCAGAACCGAATCGATAATCCACGATAAGCTCGTGAAAAGCTCTAATCTCCACGATCACGCGAAGCCTAATCTAAACCCTAAGGTTATAGAATTGAATATCATTAAACTTGAATAATGAAATAACATAACCATCCTTATATAGGTTGTAAACAATGAGTCCTAATCCAACTATGAATCTGAAATCCTATTAAGGAATAAGCCCTGCTAAATAACAATGCAAATATAAATAAAATAACTAAATAAATATAAATCCTAAATAACTATTTATCTTGGGTCGTATCATTCCCGACTCCTTCAAATCCACCTTGTCCTCAAGGTGGAACTCTTTATAAACTTTTTCAAGTGTATACAACTTTAGCACACTTCTCCTTTGAGCCATGTCGTAAAGGAAATAGCCCAAAACCAATTTGGGCATCTTGTAAGAAGAATGTATCCACAAATCATGCTTCTCAAATAACTTTCGAGTTATATTTTGCACAAAAAATGAATGCACATCTTGAACACAGTACCAATGAGCTGATTTTCTTGAGATTTTTCTTTGAATGGACTCATATGGCAACAATCTAGTTCTTTAACTTGATTACCTACGAGAAATTTTAATTCCATAAGCATCTTTGTTTGGCTTGTCAGACTAACTTTGGCATTCTGAACTTCTACCATCTCCACGCGGTGGGGTTGTTGTTCTACTTGCTTCTTCAACCTCTGTTTCAGCCACATGTGTGGTTACTTGGCTCTGCTCCTCGTGTTCTTTCTCAAATTTTCTGGCCAGTTCAAAGGCCTCTTCGAGAGTCCAAGGCCGATGTAGTTGTAACTTCTTCCGGATATGAAACTTTGAGCCCGAAATATAGAAGGAAATTGACAATGCCTCATGAATTCCAATCACCTTACTTCGTATATCTTTAAATTCGGACTGATAATCTTTCACAGATCCCACCTGCATGATCCTGCAGAGTCTCGATTCATAATAATCGCTCATAGACCTTTCGAGACACGCCGTTGGATCAATAAACTGATTTTTGAGGATATTCAATAATTAGTGTTGTTGCGCCTGCAACGCTAATCGAAAATTCTCTTGAGCTTGATTTTCCAAACCAACAAATTCCTCCACCTTTTTTTCCTTTTCTTTTTCTTTTTTATTTTTTATTTTTTTCCTTTTCTTTTTTTCTCGAACAACCGAAATCGATCAAAAACGAAATACACAATCACCACTAATCTGAATGCGCAAAAAAAACACCACCAATATGATTCCAATCACGATACTTACATGAACATAAGAAAATCTCAAACTCCTCTTTTTTTCTTTTTTTTTAAATAAATAAAAGATAGATTGATACTCTAGAAAAAAGATCTCGCTCCGAAATCTCTCAATGAAAGCACCAATTGATACGATCCTGCTGCAGAACCGAATCGATAATCCACGATAAGCTCGTGAAAAGCTCTAATCTCCACGATCACGCGAAGCCTAATCTAAACCCTAAGGTTATAGAATTGAATATCATTAAACTTGAATAATGAAATAACATAACCAACCTTATATAGGTTGTAAACAATGAGTCCTAATCCAACTATGAATCTGAAATCCTATTAAGGAATAAGCCCTGCTAAATAACAATGCAAATATAAATAAAATAACTAAATAAATATAAATCCTAAATAACTATTTATCTTGGGTCGTATCAATTAGCTTATCCCTACTATATATATATAAAGTTCATGAAGCGTGGTTTATCTATTTGTTTCAGTGAAGTTTGATACACAAAGCAAGGCAAAGGAAGAGGGAAATTTGTTCCAGTAATAGTGACAGAGAGATTGAAGTACAAAGTAAAAGGTATGTGTATACACGATGACAATTTATGTGAAGATATATTAATTCAAATATTGCTTCATGTAGCTGTGTAATAGATAAATTAAAAGGATGCGAAAATATACATATAAGAACTGCTGCTTAATAGTCTAAGAAATTGTGTTCCAAGCTAAAAAATTTAAAAATTCCACAATATCATGTGAAATGTGAATATCCTTGAATCTATCTTCATGCTTATCACTCTCTCTAAATGACCATGTCATGATTAATATGCGAGATAGTTTGCTCTTTTTCAACATTTAATAAAAATAAAGTACTAATATATTTTAATATAATGCAACTATTACCATCTTCTTCTTGACATAGTTCGTGTGTTTCCATTGTGTATTTCTCATGTCATGGATATATAAGCATTTATTAAATTGAAAATTTATTAAATTGAAGTTTTTATTCAATTATACAGACCTTATCAGGAAAATGTCTCAAAATCGGGAATGGATGTATAAGCGGTACGAGAGTGGTTCGTTAACTACCGAATTTTTAGAAGGTCTTGAATATTTATTGATTCTATATAAATTTTGTTAATTTGTTGTGTTAATTGCAGATGGCACCTAGAGGGAAAGGCACTGGCAGAGCGCGTGAACTTGTTG
>CM038112.1:30715464-30766313 GCA_001642375.2 Mentha longifolia
GTTTGTGCGTGTGTTGGTCTAGCGGTAGGGGGTTAATATTCGAGACTTTTGGTCTTGAGTTCGAGTCCTATGTGGTGCTGATTTTATTTAAGTCTGATCAACTTAGATTTAATTGGATTACAGTCAATTAGTTCCCCCAATCCGGTAATTGTTGGAATATGACTAATTAGTTGCAAAGCTATCATATTAGTAGTAGGAATAAATTGGTAAATGAATTATTACTTGTGTTCTTGGGTAATTGCGGTAATTGTTGGAATATGACTAATTAGTTGCAAAGCTATCATATTAGTAGTAGGAATAAATTGGTAAATGAATTATTACTTGTGTTCTTGGGTAATTTGTCTAATATTGGGTTCCTCTCTTAATGTTATTGAAACATTAAATCTAAAACTGACGTTTCCAACTAAGTTGTATTTTTTAAGATAAATAGTTAGTTTAGCGTCTCTTACTAGCTATCGAACAAGTACATAGAAATTTGGGTATAATTTATTTTTTCGTCGATGATTAGAGCCATTAGCTTTTTCGTCGTTGGTGTCAATTAAGTGGTCTGTGGACTTTCGTTGCTCTGCATGGCGCAAACTAGGAGCAAGTCCAGCGAAGTCACCTCGGGATTCAATTCGTTTAGAGTTTTTTTGAACACCCGGCAATTGTAGAGAAGACAAATAATAAGTCACTGAGGAAGAAATTAGATTTAGAATAATAAGAAGAATGAAATATCGAGCATTAGTCTGAGACTATCCATAATTCCAGTTAGCCACTCACATAAGGATTTAGGATAAGTTGTTGTACGTGTAGTCTCTGAGGTTCCTACTAGACTGCTTTTATGTCGTTGGTTACCTGTTGATTGTCATTTTAGCTTAGCTTTCTGACTAGGGCTAGGGTTGTCAGCTACTAGACTGCTTTTATGTCATCGTATACATTTAGTACTACATTTTGGCTTTTCCCTCAATGAGATTAGCCCAATGCATTGGACCAGGTTATCGAAAAGACTGCTACGTTAATTTATTTTTCATCGATGAAGTGAGTGTTTATTCGAAGCCGAATGTTTTTAAAATAAGAACTAACAACTTATGAGTTGTTTGAAGAGCTTATAATATGTAAAAATAAGTTAGGTGGGATAGCTTATTTTTAAAGAGCTTATAAGTTCTTACAGCTTATTTTTGGACCTTATAAGCTCTTGAAAAGCTTATTTTGCCAAACATATTTCGGGAGCTTATAAGCTTAGCCAAACACCTACTTTAATCTTTGTCAATTCTGGAATGAAGTCTATTGACTTGTTGGACTTCTGGGATTGAACAGATTAAAAACTATGGTCAATAGTTTCAATCACAGGATTAACAATCAGTCTAACAAATTGCAGCTTGAATTTTGTTTAGTTAGATGATGGCACGGAGCTTTGAGTTCTCTTTTAGCCAAGGTTACGGATTTATGAATTTTTAAGGGTTTCTTATAATTTTGCTCCCGTATATATTGATGCATGCATCAATTATTTGGCTTCTTCAGTCACATGATTTTATTTTTCCTGAATTTCCGTAATTTTTTTTTTGAAAAGAAACAGAAATTTATTATAATTAATAAAATTAAAGAAACACGAAAATAAAATTTAAAAAAAAGCCTGAAAATAACTATATATTAAATTAAAACCGAGAGAAAGTCGGAAAGACCCTCTTAAACTATTTTTATCTACAACCTCTTCCAACCAAACTTATATATAAAATATTAATTTATCTTCCACCTACACAATCTACTCCTACAACTAATGTTTTAAAACTCAGCCCGACCCGACCGGTCGGACCGGGACTTGGTACCAGGCCGGGTGGTACTAAAACTCCGGTGAATGTCAAACCCCGCCATTAAACAGTTCGACCCAGATTGATCCGGCCTAGTCAGTGACCTGGAGCCGGGTTTAAGACCCGCCCCGTTTAGACTTTCAGCAAAAATCTTAAATGGTTGTGGTGGGGATTCAAATCCCTTGGCTTCAAGAATGAGGTTAAGAGCTTTACCACTTGCACTACTAAGTTTACTTGTGATCGTTCAACATTTTCTCTTATTATAGTCATGTTAAAACAATTAAAAGTAATATTAACCATCTCTTTTCAATTCTCTAATGAATTTTGAGCTATTTTACTATTATATCCTTATTTATATGCAAATAATATAAAATATTTTGCATATATTCATTACAAATATATCAATATGTAATTAAGAAGTTCCATTGTAAAATTACGTATAAGATATTTCTTTATTATAACTTTAATGTATATTTTATTTTATAAGTTATGGATTTTCGAATATTATGTATATAATGTATGTAATATTATTATTATTATTTTATTTATTTATAATTAATAGTAATATTAAGGAACGGTTCAACCGGTTGAACCGTGACCCGGAAGCCTCGCCGGCTCAACTTCTAGACCGGGTTTTAAAACATTGTCTACAACCCAACTCAATTTCACAATCTATATACTTCATCAATGACCTAACCTAATCTAAAATACTCACATATTATTTTTTATATTATGTGTTTATATGATTAACTTTTATTATATTTAAAATTATAAGACTATATGTATTTATATATTATGCCAAAAAAATTAATCATATTTTTAAATGCTTCGAATAGAATACGAAAATAAAAATTATAAGAAATATAATACGAAGTTGAACAGAAAAATCAAATTATAAATACTTTTTTGCCATACAAACGATATATATTTATACATATATTGTAAATTATAATCTCCAAATAAACTACCAAAAGATTAGAAAATAGAGTTCTTTTTTTTTTTGTGATTCAAAATTTCAAACGATAACAATATTGGTGTCTATTTATAGAAAATTTAAAAAATAAATATTGATATAATTTTTATTTTCTAATATATATTTATTTGCAATATTATCATGATAAGATTTATCTTAACAAAATTACTCGGACCAATTAAAATACGACACATGGTATGATAAGAGTGGGTGACTCAAGTTGTTACTTAAGTCGTTCCAGCAACCAATTAATTCGTGAGTTTGTTTTCATTTTTCACTTCTTTTTATAAATCCACTTATTTGTCCTATACAGACGACCTACAAAGAATGTCATCGATAAACTTAGTCTTAGAGCACTCGGGGCTCATTTTTGGATGAGATGTTCTATCCATGAGGCCAATATTAAGGTGCAACATTAGGAATGTTCTTGCAAAGTACAACGTGGATGTGTGAGAGAATTTCACTCAATATATGAAGATTTAAAGTTAGAGTTAATTAATTGGAAATCATATTTCAAGATTTAATGACTCTATGAGAGAATCATAAAAATAAATCTATCGAGAAAGTTGAAAATTAAAATTGAATAGTACAACTATTCAATTCCAATGACATAAAAAAATTCAAGAGCATTAATATCCCTAACAAAATAAAACTGTAATCTCATGGACACTCCTAGACTATTTCATTTTTGTCTCGACTTTTCTTTATGTTAATTCAAACCTATTCTAATAAGAAACTAACAGAATGTTGGATTTGTAGAGGATGGATATCGAAGACTGATTATCCAACTGTCTTAATTGAGATTATAAAAATGGAAATTGGAAAAGCATGTGAGAGACATGGTTTTTTAAATTGGAAATCAATTTCATTTATATTATGAGCTAGTTTAAGACATTTATTTTGGAGTGGGGAAATATTATACCTATTATAGCATACTTATGACAATATTTCTTACACTTTTAATTTTGGACAAATTTTACCCACTTTTTAAAGAGTGAGACTAAAATACTCTCTCCCTCTTTCTACTCTCACCCCCTCACCCCCTTCTACTCTCACCCCCCCACCCCCCTTCCTACTCTCTACCCCCCTTCTACTCTCAACCCCCTTCTACTCTCAAATGACACACAGGCACACTTTATATTTTAATTTTTTTTTCTTCTTATTATTTCTTTCTTTATTATTTATATTATTATTATTATCTTTTCCTTCAGTTTTTTTTCAGTTTTTTTTTCTTGTTTCTTTGCTTTTTAGAGGTTTTTTTTTTAATGTATTGTAAGTGGGTTTCGAATGAAACCATCAGGTTTTGCAACGTTAGTAAGATATTGATGTAATCTTGTCATTCATGGTACGATAATTGGCAATATGTCGATAACATTTTCTCAAATTATATGCAAAGTACGCAAGAACATAAGATTATGTGATATTCGTGTGACAGACAATACAAGAAGGCAAATAATGAAGAATGATTGATATTCTGTAACTCTTACTTAATGATGACAATAATGGTGAATCTCTTACTTACTGATGACAAGAAAGTGTTAACATCTTGTCTTGATAAGGCAATAAATGGTAAGAAGTTGACTATATCTTGCCAAGTAATTGTTAAGAAGTGAAATTGGTAAGAATTTGTCAAATTGTTACCAAACGATTTAAATAAGGTAAGAAATTGACAAATTATTACCAATTAATTTGTCAAATTATTGCCAAATGATTGACAGAAGATAAGAAGTTGTCAAGTTCTTACGAGAACAAAGTTAGAGAATGCAAGAAATTAATAAATTCAACTGATTTCAAGCACAATGACTATATCAATCACTCATGAACCAATTCAATATTCACCAATTGAAATTTTCTTAATTTCTAAGCCAAACAATAGAATACTTAACAACTTTACTAAAATAACTGATTTTATTAAACCAAAGACATACATATCATATGCTTTAATTTCGCCACAAGTAATTTCGGCAAAATGAAAAGAACTAGAAAAGAAAAAACATGAGATTATGTGACATTCAAGTGAAAGATAATACAAATAAGGCAAGTAATGAAGATATGCTTCCTATTCACGTTTAATTATTTGATAATTTAAGGAGAAAATCTTCCTATCAGGTTTTGCATAGTTGGTAAGATATCGATGAAATCTTGTCATTCATGGTAAGATAGTTGGCAAGATGTCGATAACGTCTTGTCAAGTTATATAAGAAGAACGCAAGCACATATAATTATGTGATATTCATATGATTATAATGACTTCTTATTGAAAATAAATGCTATGTAATAAACAATTGAAAATTTTGTACATTCACAATGCATAATCACGTAACAAACACATAAACACTATATATGAAAACTTCAAAATCCAAAATATGATCACCACCAAATTCAAAATTCAGAAACAAAACACTCACCACATAATACAACTCATTTATGGTAAAATTATTACTTACTGATGGCAAGAAATTGTTAACTTCTTGCCTTGATAAGACAAGAAAGGAGGTAATATAACTTCATTTACTGGGAAAAGACGAGACAAGAAATTACACAATTTATTACCTACTAATGATAAGAAATTGTTAGTTACATGCCCGCAGAAGGCAAGAAATTTCAATGTATTACCTATAGTTGGTAAAAATAAAATGATACAAAATGATACAAGAAATTTCAATGCCCAAAAGATCATAGCACATTTCATATCAAAATAAAATGCAAAATTGGATGTAAATATGCACATAGTAAAATCAGTATCATAGAAAATAAAGAATGCGAATTAAAAAAGAATAAGTGAATTCATAGTAGAAAGAGTAAAGCAAACAAGTTCTTCATGCACAAACATGAGAGAAGGGCAAATCTAAAAGTCCATTATTGAATCAATAAAACATATAATCGAAAGCTACATCCACAAGAGAAAGATAAGAAGATAAAATTAAAATTTGAAAAACACTATATCCACGGGCATAAAAACATCCAAAGAAAATAGAGAACTCGCACCATTAAAAATGAGAGATTTGCGGATATTATGAACTTTGATATTTAGTAGGCTTGATATCCTCCTTCGCTTCTTTAGCCTCCTCCGCCAAATCACACCCAACCGGAGGTGGTGGTTCCTCTGGTGAAATTAATGGGCGTTCGCGGCTGAAGCTGTACGATCCTCTCGATCTCCTCTTCCTCAGCACGTTGATCTCCTTCTCGCATTCATCAGTCAACCGCCACAGCACGACGATCTCCAATCACGACGGTGGCTTTCAATCGGCAACGATTCGTCGCCGGCCACCACTGCAAGCTATGGAGGAGGAAAGAGAGTTGAGGTGGTGGAAGGATAGAGAGAGAAAGAGGAGAGGAGAGGAGAGGAGAGAGGATGAATGAAAGTGGTGAGAAGTGAAAATTAGGGAAACATGGCGTGAGGTGAGAGAAAGAGATAGAATCCAAAAAAGGGTATTTTAGTCCCATTTTTGAAAATATGGGTATAATTTGACCAATCTTAAATGTGTGATAAATATTGTATTCTTTATATGATCTTAGGCATATTGAGGTATTTCCTCTTTATTTTGTGCTCATTCCGTCCCAATTTGTACCGGATGATATCTTCTAATAATTTCAGTATACCAATCGAGTCCAAAATTTAATTTTTAATATTAGTTTTACATTAGTTTTGTTATTTTTTATAAAAATAACAATACTACTACTATAATATAACAAATCACATTAGACATTTATAATTAAAAAATATATTTTTAATAATTATATAATTTAGTTTTGAATTTATTAATTCTAATATTGCAAATAAAAGCAAAATTAATGGAAAAAAATAATTATAAAATTAAAACTAATAAAAATTAATCGAAATTTAAAATATGGTTAGGGAACTAAAATTAAGATATTAAGTGGAGTTATACATATCTCACTTTTACATGACAAGTGTAGAACTACTCATACATAAATTATTTTTTTTCCTCTTGGGTAGCACACTATATGCATGACTTTAAAAAAAGAAAAGAAAATAAAAGTTCAAATATATAGACATCACTACCTCTCTATCACCTTTCGGGAAAGAAATAACAGCTAGGCAAGAAATTTCTGACCTTCATTCCTTCTATAGAAATATTCTCTTCGCCTTCCTCCCTTCCCATTTCTGTATGTTTTCACACACACTCTTTCTCTCTCTCTCTAGACGAGTGACAAGCATCTGTGTGCAGGATCAAGAGAAATGGAAAAGCTTGAGAGCGATCTTGAAACTTTGATGAAAGAGAAGATGGAGTCTGATAAAACTTACATGAACAGGCTTCATGATTTGGAAAAGAGGAGGAGGTTGTTAAAGGGAAAGATTAAAGTAATTCCAAATTCTGGTATGGGTTTTTTTTTTTTTTTTTTTCTACCATTTCTGCAAAATGTTCTTTTCCATAAGAAGATTTGTGGTCTTAAAATGATAGGTGGAGGCAGAGAGTTGAATGATTCTGGGGAAGAAGAGATTATTAGCACAACTCATTCTGTTGGAGCCAAAACTAAAAAGGAAAAAACCCTCGGCTTGAAGAAGGTATTTAATCTTACAATATTTTTCTATTTTATTCTTCATTTTATTTCGCTTTAATTACTATCTCATTGTTTTTGTGTTGGTTTAAAATTTAAGCGACATTTACATGTCTCGCTGGGATAATATGAAAAATTATACTCCTAAAAAAAAAAATGTGTTAACTGTTAAGTAAAGTGGATTGAGCATTTTAGTTGACTCTATTTTAGAGGTAGAAAATGAATGATAGGAATAGAGTATCTTATTTAATAAAAGAAGTTCAAAGTAGATCATTTTCGCAAACGTGATAGCAGTTTATTATACAAGTCCAATTTTAAATGCAAACTAGAATTTCATAATATATTTATTGTTTCCATGTCAATATGTATTCAATGTTTTATACCAGTACATTGATAAAAATTGGTATGCGTTCACAAACTTATTTTGGATGTACGTATTAATTATCTTTATAACTATAAATTTTACTATTATAATTAAAATATTATAGCTTAAGTATAAAGAATGTTCCAAATGTTTTAATTTTGATGTACCAATTATTGTAGTAATTTATATATGTGTTGATTTGTCAATGCTCTATTTTATAGTAGTATTATTTTGTATTTTTTATTTTTATTTTCTCTCTCTAATATAAATTCACTAACTCACAATCCAACAACTATTTTATGGTTAATTAATTTATCCATGACCTCAACTTTATATTAATATTATTTTTCTGTAATTTTTAACAATATATGATTTTTAATTATGTGTAACAAAGAATAATTAAAATTCCCAATGATCAGGTGTTACCTATCGCACTGTCACTCGTCGCTGTAATCTTGATAGAATAGATCACATTAAACAGAGCCTAGAAAAGGAAAATCTGGAACTATTTGAACAATCATGCTTCGGTCATCTCTTGAAGATTAATAGCAATGACCTCAGATTTCAAGGCCAAGTTTTTGCGCAACTATTGATGCATCTGGACGTGGATGCCTCCAACAATGAGAGGCAGCTTGTTTTCAACATAAGAAACTCTCAACTTAGATTTTCTGCTGAAGAATTTGCTCTCATAACGGGGCTTCCTCTCGGCAAATCCGAAGCAGAAGCAGCAACAACAACATCACAGCTTTCGTCTATTCAGATGAATGTTCTTGGGGGTAGGCAACGAACAACGCTGAAGGAATTCGAGGAAGCCTTCCTACGTGTTAGTTGTGAACACGAGGGTAAAGGCGAACTAATCCTAAAGCTAGCTTTGCTCTATTTTGTCTTTGGTATTTTGTTACCTAAGCAGAACGTGGACAAAATTGAGGTTCAGTACCTTCATTTGGTTGAGGACGTAGAAAAGTTCAATGCATTTTGTTGGGGTAGAAGTTTCGTATGAGTTCCTCGTTTCGTCCGTGCTTTCAACCCGAAGTAGCATGGATTCTTTAGAATCCGTGAGCTGCAGTAAGAAAGGAAGGAGAAAGGATGCAAAGCTGGAAATACGAGGCTTTATTTTTGCTTCAGATTTGGTGCTATGAGGTGATGCCTTCTCTCGCTGAATATTGTGCAGATGACATTATAAACAGCCTAACTCTGCGCCGCCCAAGAATTTTGCGTTGGACTACTCCGAAAAGATTGATTCGTTTCGAAAATCTCAAGAAATTCTTTGCACCTGGTGATGGAGGGCATTTGGTGAGTAAATTTTTCTTTGATTTTCAACACTTAATTTGTGTTAATTTGTTTTACTTATACACATATATGTTAATCAAACAACAACACTAATTCATGTATATGTATAGGTGGTGGATGGTATTAAAGAGGAAGTGGAAGAGCGCCTTTCTCCACAGCCCAAAAGGGCAAAAGTGGTGTGTTCAACTTCTGCTGCTAATGAAGATGTGATCATCATCAGTGACGACGATAACGATGATGAAGAAAATAAAAATAAGCATTCAGATGTTGCTTCGGATGATGATTCTTGCTCAACCACCTTCATGGATGACTTAGTTGCTGGTCTACATAAGTAAGAGGTATAAACATTATACATATTTCAGGTTTGCATGAATTTAAGTTTTTCTATGTATTCCCTTAAATAAAAATGGGAAATGATGATAATATATTACAATTATATATGTGCAGGTTATGAATTGAAGAGCATAGTGAGTAAGAAGAAAAATGGAGGCACAAATCTTCAAATTTTGGAATTGAAAGAAGCACAAGACTCTTTTTCTGATGATGATTAGGTGGTTGTTAATACTTTTGTCAATATTGGCTGCAGCTGGTTGATTTAATTTATATGGAGTACTTGACATCAATTAAATTCCTGCCTACTTTGAGCTTCATGATAAGCATAAACCAGTTTTATGTATATATATATATACTTTCCTGTGCTAACTGCAAATTAATTTTCTCAGCCTGAATTATTATGTTTATGCTTTGTTGAGCCTAGATGATATGCCTTTGTTCAAGATGCATTTAATTTTTTGTAAGTAATTTCTCCTTTGAACAATTTTTTTTTTTTTATGAGAGTCTTGTTTTATTATATGATTAATTTTGAACTACTCTGAAGCAGAAAAATACAATGGGGAACAGGGAAGAGCTATTCCTGAGGTAGCAACACCACTGAATTAATCTAGGAAACTAGAGAAAAATTAATATGCAGAAATAAATATCCGATCCTCAGGTAGAATGGATGATCGATGATGAGGATTCATCGCTACTCCAGTTCCAATCCCGTCTCCATTCGACAAGGTGGAGAGGTCTTTAACAGAAACTGAAGGAAGCTAGCAGAGCTCTCTCTGAGCTTGCAATTCACAATTCTGCTCAAGATGTATACAAGAGAGACTGATGAAGAAGAAAAGAAGAAGCTGCATGGAGTACATATGAATTGAAGGATATGATGATAATGTAAATTCAACTTTTTTTTATCTACTCGAGAATAGTAGTATAACTTATATAGAACTGCAACCCCATGTTTTCCACTTCCACAGCTAATATATGCACCGGTAGGCGGTATATATATAGAGAACACATGCGATGCACGTGGATGTGGATCCGTTTTTTCTTTTATTTATTTTACAAAAATAAGACAAGATAATGTAACTTTCATATATAATGTATAAATAAATCATTAAGATAGCAAACAGAAATAAAATAGATGTTGAACGTGAAGATAATGCATAAAATAAAATGGAGTAAGAACTAAAAGAGACTAATGTGTTGTTTTGCTAAAATAGGAAACAAAAAAAATAGTACAAGAGCTTAATAAAATAAATATTAAAAAAATACAAGGACCTTAAAATGTGTTTTGCGAAAAGACTTTTACGCTATTGTTATTTTGATACTATGTCAAATGATTTTAGAATGTACATATTTATTCACTTTTTTTTTTTTTTTTTTTTTTTTTTTTTTTGCTTTTGGAAATAATTTTGCCCGATATTTCATCACGACTATTGAGATATAAGATATTCAATGCAATATTAAAATTGTTTGTGTTTTTTTCTTTTTTTTTTTCTTTTTCTTGATAGTGCTTCTCTTATCATGAATATGCTACTATATGTATTAGATTTCTTTTTTATTTATTTTTTCCGCTTAAATTGGATTAGTATTTTTCTTTATTCCGCATTTCCGCCTTATGCTAGCTTTACTCCTTTGCTTGAACTTTTTTTTGACTTCTTAATTTCTGCATTAATATGGTTTTGATGTATCATTTTACTCACATGCATACTTGATTGCAGTTATGAAGTGTATTTTAGTTGAATTTTTATGTTATTTCCTCTACGTCTAAGGATTTTTTTCTTAATCTAAATAAATATATATTTGTGTAGATCATAAATCTTTTAATTTTAAACATTTTAAGAAATGAATTATTCATAATAAGAGCTATCTCAATTGATTGACGAATAAAAATTTATACTAATATAAATATGATGTTTTTTATTCATTTCAATTGTGGATATAAAATAACCCTAAATGGTGTATAGGAGGATTATAAAGCATATTTGATGAAGTCACAACAACATATGTTGAATAATTGACGAACGACTATATTCAATAAATCCACAATTGAAATGAATAAAAAAAATCATATTTATATTAGTATAAATTTTTATACACTTGTATTTGTATGATTACTTTGGTTGCCCCGACAACTTTCTCGTTGCATTTTTGGTTTATTGTAATTTCAACATATTTTTAGCATGATGTTATTGTTGAGCCCTTTTTGCGAGGAACATGTCAGATTATGTATTTTTGAGGCATTCCCTCTCAGTCATGCCAATCAGACCACACAGTGCGACCAGATCCTAATCTGATCCGGATCCGTGCACGTGAGTCGACCCACAATTGGACTATGCTCAATTCAACATCTCAAAATATTGATACTTTCATTTTCATTATTTAGTGATAACAAAATTTTCAAAAAAAGCTCCAAATACAAATGTGAACAATTCGTTTAGTACAATCGCTTATACTAAATTTCACGTGATTATGTAAATTTTGGCATGCTCTACTTTGGAAAGATTGTCATTTGTATTCAGTATTATTTTCACTTATATTCAATATCATTGTCACGTTTTTCAAGTTAAAAGAATGATGTGTGTTTGTCTTGATGAAAGTAGAAAATACTTTCGTTGCTCATATAATATAATATAAATACTAGAAAGAGCTTATAAGCACTAACAACTTATACTCCATCCGTTCTCCATTTAGTGATCCTCTTTTTTCAGCATGTGTGGCACGCGTTTTCACGCTTTTCGTTGATGAGTTTTAAAATAAATTTTTGAAGTATTCTTTCTTTTACGGGATACTACTGAGGGTAGTACGATGTTTGAATAGCTTATATGATGTAAAAATAAGTTGGGTTGGAAAGCTTAATTTAAGAAGTTTATAAATTCTTAGAGCATTCACAAAGAACCGAGGTCTCCCATTATTTTAATAGTATTTTAATAGTTTTTGGAGGTCTCCACTTTTGGCTACAGTGGAGACCTTCAATACATGGTGGTCTCTGTAATTTTTTATTATTTAATTTTTTTTGAATTATTTTTTTGATGAACAAACATGAAAGTGTTGAGCCTTGACCACCATCAAAGTAGCAAATCATATTCGTAAGATGGGGTGATGCGTGGAGTTATTCTTCATGTGGAATCACTAAACTTTCACAAGCTTTCATGGTGGATAAGGAGCCAGAAGTGAAGATCGAGCGAAAGACTTTCATCACCGCTTATTGTGAAATCCTCACTCGTTATGGATATCATGAGAAACCTACCCTAAATAGGCTTGAGTCTACTTACAAAAATTCTACTTCATGTATATGTGAGATGGCTTGCCCTAGTAAGGAGAGTGAAACCATAGCTCTTTCATAAATGATGTGAATCTCTTCCCCAAGAGGTATAACCCTAGTAAGGATTGAGGCAACTTACATCATTTCATTGAAATCTATGAGGAAACTCATCCCTAAACGGAACCCTAGTGGATTTTACAATCTCACAAAAAATCCGAGTTGTGGATATATGAGAAAGACTCGGCCTAGTAAGGGAAAATGACTTATAAAATTCTGTCTCTATCTTTTTCATAGAAAAAAGCAAGTAAAGAGTTTCTCTTACAGAATGGACGCTCTCAATAGATTGCTGGATATTCTGATAAGGGGGAAGCACACTAACTTGGAGAGAAAGCGTCAAGTAAAGATCAGATGCTTTCACGTTTCCAAAGCGTGACTGCTAGTCTTTCTCTAAACTAACGCTTTGACGATTGAGAGTGTGGATGTCACGTGGTATCAGTCAATTACGATATTGACTGACTAGTAAGTCCTTCTTTCGGGTATTTAAATTCAAGTAAGTGAGTTAACTCAAAGAGTCCTTGAGAACTTTGCGTGACTTACCGAAAATATTGATTTAGCTGTTACAGACGCTTTCAGAACTAGACGCTCTCGTTTAAATTCCAAAGCGTGTAAATCATCCACATGCCTAATTAATTTCAAAATTAATATTCTATTATATACCTATACTTACATGCTTATCTTACCGAGTAAGATATCACTTAAGTATAGATGGCGTGTGATATCTTTGCATTTAATGTAAAGAATACTGCAAGTACAGTAACCTAGGCTCACGCATGTGTGGCTCTAACTCGCACAGATGAAGCGCCAAAAGTTGAATCATCGTGGCAGTAGGAGTTTCGAATTAAAATTTCCTTGGCCACACGATCTTGAAGCCACATTGCCCACAATCTGACAGTACCCGCAAAAAGCGGAGCACGATCTCAACCACCTACTCTGCCACATCACCGAGAAAATTCCACTAAACCCTAATTCTCTTTCCCATAAATATATCATCTCTCTCAGTTTTCTCATTATTTACTCACCATTTTTGCAAAATTCTCGAGCTCTCTCTCTCTCTCTCGAAAATCTCCAGAAATCCTAAACTCTCCAAACCTTCAAACTCTCATCATGACTAACACCAAGACCGTG
Source organism: Mentha longifolia (assembly GCA_001642375.2). Taxonomy (NCBI): domain Eukaryota; kingdom Viridiplantae; phylum Streptophyta; class Magnoliopsida; order Lamiales; family Lamiaceae; genus Mentha; species Mentha longifolia. The sequence goes on from CM038112.1 coordinate 30,729,180, forward strand.
ATTGTGGCTCGAAGCTGAATTCCAGAGTACATCTTTGTTGAGGCTCATCTCAACAGAGATCTTCTAACTACGGTGGAATCATCAAGAGGGCAATCATCAATTCTGGGTTGGACAAACTTCTTTTTCAGCATCTGAAGTGCGTCTACCCAGTTGGCATTGTTGAGTTCTTCACAAACCTCAACACTAAGACATTAAAGACCAGAATCGGACTCGGACTTCGACAGACCGATGAGCACGGTCTTGTTCATATGGTGTCCATGGATGACCTGGAGTTCGAAATCCTCTTCGACGATATCATCTACCTCTCTGACCAAGGTGCGGATCCCGAGACCGCCAGAGATACCGACATCCAGAAGGAGTTCTGCCGATTTTCCTCTAAACCAAGAGAGATCTACAACTTGAAGAAGACAAGAATCAATTCTCTCCAACCACCATTCAACCACCTCGCCAACATCGTGACAAAGTGCCTACTTTGCCACACCGGTGGATGGTCGAAGCTGACGGAACAAAAAATTCGTCTCATGGCTGCGCTTTACGATGGAGCCATGAACAATAAAATGTACAACTTGAAAGCCTGGTTTATTAACTAGTTGGTGGAAGCGAAGAAGGGAGTAGAGGAGATCACGGAAGGAGCGAACAAAGGGATGTTTACCTTCCACGGGAAGTTGAAATTCGGGATGAATGTCTAGATGTTTCTAGAGCAAACATGGTTTGCTCAAGAATGGCCGGTGGGGAATACCTATGATAGAGTGCTCTTTGCCAAAGTGCTCACAAGGGATGAATTTGAAGTCACTCCACCACTTGCCACTGCCATTAATATACCGAGGATGAGGCTCTACTCCTCAAAGAGGCAATGGAAGTGCCGAAGAAAGGCAAAGGCAAAGGCAAAACGCCGAAGAAGGCCAGATGCTCTCCAAGGAAGGGAAAGCATGGCAACAAGATTGAAGATGAAGAGGAGAGTGCCTCGTCATCTGATCCGTTAGACTTAAATGAGACTCTGAATGCTGATCTCACTACTGTAGCCTAGGACTTGGCTTTGGAAGAGTAGGTAAAGCTTGAAGTGCTGGAACAGGATGCGCAACAGATTGGTTCTCTGGACATGATTGATGAGGAGGTCAATAGTTCATCTCTGGAAGTGGATGAAGAAATTCATGCAGATCTACCTCCATCTCCCAAGGTGTGAGGTCAGAACCGGTCATTGAAGTGACCGTTGACCGTGATCTCGCCTTCGCACAGGAGGAGATTCAAGAACACTTTGGAGAATTCTCTCTCCATCCTCACGTTTTTGAACTCATTCCAAATTTCTTCAAATATGTGAGAAGCCGTGGCACCAACATGTACAAAATGTGCAAGCAGGTGATGGCCAAGGGACCTAAAGTGTTGATCGAGGATGAGGCCTCAGTCCTTGAGAGTTTCTGATCCGCCCTACTTTTGAGGGTAGGAGGATGCAATGATAATCGAATAGTATATTCGAGTCGAATCCACAGGGAATGCAATGGCGAATGAGATTCAAGTAGTAACCTAGCTACCTAACTACTATCCAAGCTAACAATCAACATGTTTTTGTATTTTCTATAAGCTAAAGATCAAATGAAATGACAACTTCAAACTCAACTAAACAAGATAACAAACGATGAACTAACGATAAAAACCAATAAGAGAAAGTATGGTTCCAAATATAATCCAACATTCACTAGAGGCCTAGGTTTACGAATTTGCATGGATTAGCCATTTTAATCTAATTCATATGGGAGTTCTACATATATTAAACATCAATTCTTCTCTCGAAGCAATCAACATTAGTGGATTAACCTATGACATCTATCTCCGCTAGGTCTCAAGATGCATAAATTAACTCCAAATAGCTCAATTAATTATCTAGAAGCTCCTACTAGCAAGAATTACTAATATGGTGTGATTTGATGCCAAGTGTTATGAACTAAAGCCTCCTAAGCATTTAACCAAACATCTTGTATGCACTCAATGATGGCCAATCATCATGCAATAATATTCAAGACCCAAACCACAAGACATATGAATTAGAAGGTAAATCCAACAACAAAATCCAAAAACCTAGTTTTCTAGATCATATCTTCATATATTGGAACCAAAAGGAAATTAGCTAGACATAATTAAAGGAAATAAATCATGGAAAGTAAATGAAATCATGCTTAAAAGGAAGAGAATTTAATAAGGAAAAAGAAGGTGGTCTTGAATTTCAAATCCACAAAGTAAAGCTTCAACAATCTTTAAAATACTAAAAAGGAAAAGAGGGAAAATATTCTAGGGTTCTTGGGAGAATAAAATATGCCCAAGATATACAAATGGGGTGAATTCTAGGATTAAATATATTAAAAATCGAGTTTGAGTCGAATCGGGGTGAAACGGGACGAACCGGGGCGAGTTTGGGTGAGCCGAACTCGCCCCTTAAGTGAAGAAGGGCGGCTGATCGGCGACCGGCTGGACCGCCGGCTGGGTCGCCGGCCAGGCCGCCGAAATCTCTGTGGCTGATGGCGGTCCAGAGGAGGGGGGCCGGCGGCCGGCTGGACTGCTGGCTGGGTCGCCGGTCGTCCTCTTCCTTGACCGGTCAACTCTTCGTCTCTTGCGCGCTTTCTCCGTTTTCGCTCGTTCTCTCTCGTACGAACTCCGATTCTCGATCCGCTTTTTGCTATGGACTCCTAACGAACCCCTCTTCGACATGGACTGATAAAATTGGTCAAATAAGTTCTCCATTATTCCTGCAAAAAGCATAAAGAGACTCGAGAGAACGAGGAAAACATAAGTGAAATCAAACTAGTGAAACCCTAACTATATAACTTCAAATTCCACATTTTAACCCTAGGTTTCACTCAAATTAAGCTCGATTCTTACTCATTCCCGGACCTCGATCCTTAGCTACATGAATGCTCTTTCAAATTCTTACAAAAATGGATCGAAAACCGGGAGAAAATGAGAAAAGTATAAAGTATGCTATAAGTTAAGAAACCCTAGCATTTCTAACATTTAAGCACATAAATCGAGACTTAAACACAAGCAAAACACACTCAACATGCACATAAAATACGTGTTAATCAGTTTCCAACTCCAACGATTTGATGACTTAATCGATGAGCCAGAGGTGTGGAGGCTCATAGAGAAGAAGGTCCAAGAGCTTATCCCGTCTTACACTCCAACTCCACGAACAGAGCCGGCTGCCGAAGTGCCATTTCATCTATTCAAGTTTTTGAACTTGAAGAGCAGCTCTTTGCCCCTTCAAACTGCTCATAACACAGTAGAACGTGAGAACGCCCAGTTGAAGGAGGCGATAAAGGCAGAGAAGGAAAGACTTTCCAAAGTCAAAGACGTGAAGAAGGAGAATGAAAAAATGTCACAGCTGCTAACACAGAGCTGTTGGAAGTAAAAGAGAAGCTCTCAACTATCACCACGGAGTTGATGGAGCAGAAGAAGGTGAACGGCATGCTCTCAACTGCTAACAAATAATTGATGGAGCTGAAGGAGAAACTCTCAACTACTTCTACAGAGTTGATCGAGTTGAAAGGAAAGATTGCAACTGTGGAGGTGAAGGAAAAAGCCGAGAAAGCTAATGAAGAAATTTCTTCTGTAAAGACCAAACTTGGGGAGGTCCCTGCTTTGTAGGAGAAAGTGCGGAAGTTTTCTAAAGAGAAGGAAATTGTCACTACTCACCTCATTGACAACCATAAAGAGGTGGAGGCCGAGAAGGAGAAGCAAGACAAGCTCGCCAATGATCTTACGATTTCCAAAATGCAGGTCGAAGCCTTGACCAAAGCATTTGAGAATGAGAAGATGAAGCGCGAGGCTGTTGAGAAAGAGCTCTCACTGACCGACGAGAAGCTGGCCTTGATGACCAAAGAGCTTCAGCAAGCAAGGAAAGAGAAAGCCGCTGCTGAGGCTATCTCCATGCACTTGAAGGAAAAACAACAATCGGTCAAACAGAAGCTTCAACTGACGGAGCAGGAAAGGGTCAATGCTATTGCGATGGTCGGTAAATGTGACAAGCTTTACCGTGACCTTATCCGACTGAAAAATCCTTCTAGAGAGGCAGTTGAAGGAACAGAGCCCTGAAGTGCAGGCTCTCACTGACGCTCTCAACAAATGATTGAAGGATGTGCAAGACATCTGCCTATTCATCAAGGTTGCAGCAGAGCAAACTGTTAACCAAACTGCCAAGATTGCCTGCCAGAAAATGCTGGAGAAATTGCAGGCTTCTCTTAATAAAATGATGATGAGGCGTGCATGGATTTTTGATGAGAATGTATCGAAGAAGATTGAGAGCTCTCAACCTTTGTGTAATCTGAGTGTGAGACTCTCAGACAAGGGTTTGCAAAGTCGGTCATTCTCACAAATGCTAAAACCCCAACACCTATCTTTTCAGCACAAGTAATTGGAGCGCTGATGGCACATGAACTTTTGAACAATGCTCAACAAGGCGTCCCTGTTGCTTTAAATCTATGCCTAAAGTCGACGTCAAGGCCCACTCCCAATCCGGCAGTCATTTTGAGTGATGCCAAAAAGGGAGAAGAAAGGCCTGGAACGTCAAGTGGATGAGCGAAAGCTGCAGTGCAAGTGAAGAATAATGCACCTAGAAAAGAGGAAGTGGCAGTCGTGCCCCAAAAGCAAATAATTCCGATTTCTCAACCGATTCCAGCCGCGCTACTTCAATAACTCCCACTTCAACAAGTCTAGGTGGAGCAACCAAGGAATAAGCGAAAGTGTTAGACCAGAGCGGCTACTGCTGCTGCCACCACCGACGCTCCCACAACTGAAGTTCCTCCCACTGACGCTCCCAAGAGGAATAAGAGGATAAAACTAAGTGAGCTAACCCCAGCAATCATGACACAGGAGAGTGCCGCCCAAAGAGATATTGATGCTGAAATTGGGGAGCTCCTCTTGTTCAAGATAAAGCACAATTTACGCCATTACAGGCTACGTCACAACGCCCAAACGGACAATAAGCTGCTGCCTTGGAGCTAATGGCAAGGTATAAGGCGATTGCCGAGATGAGGCAGGAAGTGAAGAGCGAGCCAGACATGAAGGATGATGACGTCAGACTGAAGATCATCAAGTAGGAAGCGCTTGAAGAGCGCATGGTAAAGATTGAAGGAAGCATGGAATGCTCGCTTCGAGGCAATCAGGAAGGGCTTCTTTGAAAGAAATGAGGATATGTGAAAGCGTCTGAGGAATCAAGAGCCCAGAGCCAGATACATCGATGAATTTATTTCGGAGGAGCTCAGAGGAGAGTGGATGGAAGCCAAAGTAGAATTTGTCAAACATTTCTACCACTGGCAAGGCTTCAGAACTAAATTTGGTATGGATTGCTTCATAGCATACATGGATGCTTACAGACCCGCTCTCTTCAACAAGATTCTGGATTTGGCCGGAGAGTCTGTTATCAAAGTGCCAGAGCCACAGACCTTCCAGCTACCTATGGTTGGTGGAGTTATTCCTGATGAAGAGACAATCGAAAAGGAGGTCCAGAAGTGCACCGAGTTCTGCGAAATAAATGAACGACCTAACCGTAGCAAACCCGACATTCTGGTTAGAGTCTACAGAGCTTATGGACAGTCTCCACCACCGTCTCGTGGTCACTCACTTTTAAGGGTGAGAGAATGCAATAATAATTAATTTAGTATAATCGAGTCGAGTCCACGTGGAATATTAAAAGTGTAAGAATCTCAACTAGTAACTCGATTACCTAATCACTATCCAAGCTCACGACGAATAACATATTTTTGTGTTTTTTTTACTTAACTAAGGAATGAAAATGACTAGTTACTTCAAATTAAAGCAAATGAATTAACAAGTATACAAAATATATAAACTCAATAAGAGACAAGCATGATTCCAATTATACTTCAATTAGGCTTAAGTGATGGGCAATTAGAACTCTAACTTGAACTAACCAATTTAATCTAACTTCATGTGGGAAACCTCCTAAGTATGATTCACTCAACTCTCATTGCAATGAAATCAAGTAGATTAATGAAAGGCTTAACTCCTACTAAGATATCAAGCAATTCATTAACTCCCAATAGCTTATGGAGTTCTTTAGCCCTACTATCTCTAGCATGCAAATCTCTTGATCCTAGCATCTAATCTAAGCCTCCTAAGCATTAGATCAAACACTTAATATGCAACTATGGTGATCAAGCATAATTACACAATAAAACATAGCCCCGAGAGAAATGAACATGAAATTAGAAGGTAAATTTACTATTAAAGCCTAAGCCTAATTACCTAATCCTAATCTACATATAATTGGAATCACAAAGAGAACTAGCTAGACATGCTCAAGGAAAGTAAACCATAAAAAATGCATAAAACCATAATCAAAAGATAGATAATTCAATAAGGAAGAAGAATATGGTCTTGAATCTTCAATCCACAAATTAGAGCTCCACAAATCTTGAAAATACCAAAGTAGAAAGTCTAAATCTAAATTAGGGTTCTTAGAATGTTAAAGTATGAAAAGATACTCAAATGGGGTGAATTTAGGGATTAAATACATAGAAAATCGAGTTTGGGATGAGTTGGACCGAGTTTGGTTCGACCAAACTCGGCTATTAAGTGAGGAAGGGCGGCTGACCGGCGACCCATTGGACCGCCGGCCAGGTCGCCGAAATCTCTGTCTCCGGCGGTGGACTGAAGGAGGGGAACCGGCGGCCCATTGGACCGCCGGCTAGGTCACCGGTCTTCCTCTCCCTTGACCGGTCCACTCTTCGTCTCTTGCACGACTTCTCCGTTTTCGCTCGTTCTCTCTCGTACGAACTCCGATTCTCGATCCACTTTTTGCTACGGCTTCCTAACGAGCTCCTCTTCGACATGGAGTGATTAAATTGGCCAAATAAGTTCTTCATTATTCCTGCAAAAAGCATAAAAAGACTCGAGAGAACGAGAAAAACATAAATGAAATCAAACTAGTGAAACCCTAGTTATTCTAACATTTAAGCACATAAATCGAGACTCAAACACATGCAAAATACACTTGACATGCACATAAAATACGTGTTAATCACCTCGCTGACGCTTCAAGAAGTGAACCACCCTAGAATAGATATCATTGTACTTGAAAATCTCATTCATAGATATGATATCTTTTCTTAACCCAAAGATAATATCTCACTGTCTTACTTATACGCTTTCATATTAACTGCTATAATTATTTAAATTGTGCTAACCCATTTTCACTCTTATAAAGTCTAGAGCGTCTAGATTTATAGGACTTGACGTTCGGGTTTTGACATCATCAAAAAAGGAGAAATTGTTAGGATATTATGTTAAGGGGGAACTTTGAATCAAAGTTTTAAATAGTTTGTTTTGATTCAATTCCAAAACCCCTATAGTTATTTCCCTTATTGTTTTTGATATTGTAATAATCGCGCTTTAGATTTATATTTTAGTAAAGCTTATCCGTTAGAAAGCTTTCAGTTGTTAAAGCGCAGATCATGAAGCAGTTCAAGTTTGGAAAGAGTCAATATTGAAAGTAGCAGAATGAAGTCTAGCAGAGCGTAGTTGCAACGCTTTCAACATACAGAAGCTCAGAGCGTGCAGATAAAGCGAAGTGCTTTCAAGCAGTCAGACTTAAAACGTCTCAACCTTGAAGCCGTACTTAGAGCGTCCAAGCAGTCTAGCGATATGTTGACTCAGACTCAACAAGTTTGAATTTCAAACTTACGTCAGAAGCCTTTCCATACGTATCATTAAATGCGCGTAGTTGTAGAGTCCACGTGTCGACGCGAGATTGCTCAACGGAAAGTTAATGCAGAAAAGTCAAGAAAAGGTGCCGCAGGCCCATGCCTACACTCAACCACCACGCTACTAGGGTTTCCTTTTTCAACAGAAGCGACATTCCCCTAGTACTAGAGTCTATAAAGCATCTGACATAAATGCGACTTTTTTGGTAAAGTGAGGAACACGCGCTGCTTCTCTCTCTAACAGGAAATAGGGTTCCTCCTACTATAAATAGAAGGAGTTGCAACACACAGAGGTTACACACGCACAAGCAATCAAACTCGCAAGCAAGAACTCAAGCATTCAAGCATTCAAATTCTTTAGTTCTTCAATCCTTTAATGCTTTAGTGTGTCCTTAAGAAAACCTAGTTTTCTTAAGTATTTGCAACTTCTTTCTATCTCTAGGTTCAACCGATTTATATCCGAAACCTAGTCTCGAGAATCCTTATTCTTTACTTGTGATTTTTACTGTAAAGGATTCTCATTTTAAACGAAAACAAAACCCCAAAACCAAGTTTATTGTATTTAGATTGAGTTGTAAGGTTTTAGTTTTTGGTTTAGTCAAAATTGTGATTGTGAAGCTTAAGTTTATATACTTAAGTGGAAGGTTTTCGATTTTATAGAAAGTTAAGTTGTTTGTAGGCCTCTCGAGAGCCCAGAATCTGTAAAGGATTTAGAGTTAGTTTGTTACTGTCTCTAAATCACTTCCCCTTGGAAGTATAAAACAAGAGATACCAAGTGAAGGTATTCATCCCGTCGAGGATAAGAGTGGACGTAGGAGAGTTGCTCCGAACCACTATAAAATTATTTGTGTGCTTTACTTTATTTACAAGTTTTGATTTATCATACTTGCACACACACGCTTTAAACAAACAAACGGTTTTAACTTGCAAGAAACTCTAAGTCTTACCACATTCCGCATAACACTCACTCATGCGAGAAGCTTGAAAGTCTTAACAACTTTCAGAGCGTCTACTTGAAAAAGAAGGAAAAACGCAAGAGAAGTTAAACACTTCTCTACACACGTATTCACCTCCCCCCCATGTGTGTGAGTCACTTTCGGGACCAACAATATACTTAAATCGAATATTTATTTTTTTAAATGATCAAATATCTATATTTAAATATGGTATTATCATTTTACGGATAAAAAAAATCTAAATTCATAATTTAGGTATATTATTGTGTTATTATCATTTATATAAAAGAATTATTTAATTTATTGTGAATGAATATGTTTTTAAATATTGTTGAGTTTTAGAATGAGTACATTTTTACATATAGCAGTTTATTTTAGAAAAAAAAAAAAGCAACAAAAAGAGATAGGGGGCGGGGGTGTTTAGAATATTTTAGAGTGCAAATAACATTACTTTTGTCACATGGCTTACGATAAAGTGGTGATGCACAGAAGGGGTTGCACCATCCAAACAGCCCTATCCTTTGCTATATTAAAACTTTTTATTTTATTTTTTTATTTTATTATTATTATTATTATTATTTGATATGCACTGTAAAATATTTGCTAAGTGAATGTGAAGCATGATTTTTTCCATTCAATATTGGTGATGATGTTTTTTCATCATTCTTAAGATCAAAATCCATTTTTTTTTCAATTGTATGGATTTTCATACAAAATAAATGTCCACTTAATTCTAGTTCAAATAATTATATATATTAAAGTCCAAATAATTCTATCAAGGTTCACAAAAAAAAACATAAAATAATAAATTAATTAATATAGACACATAATACACACATATATATATATATATATATATTAATTTAATTTATTAATATTGTTTCAAGTCTGTACTGTACTAGATATCATATTTCTTTTTCTTCTCATTTTTTGTGTTTGGATTTAATATTTGACATATTATTTATTTAGTTTTATCACATTCAATTATTCAACATTTTACATTATGATATTAGTCTGAGAAGAAAAAAAAATTAATTTTAACATTTTCCCAGACATATAAATCATCATTTTATTTTTAATTACTTAGGATTTCAGAAGCTTGAATTTCAGAAAACACGAGTAGAAATTCATGAGCCGATCTGCTCTTTTTTTGTTCACACATATTGCAAGTCTGCAACTCACCTTTCTTTCTCTATGTTTTTAAGTTTCTGCCTAATGATATTTAATTAGTTTGGATGGATTATTTGGTGCAAATAAGCATGGGCATTAACTTGAGTCAAACTCACAAATGCACCTCCCCGACAATAATTTGGACTTGCATTTCTACGTTCAAGAGTACGATTGGATTCGTGATTTTTGTTATAATTCACGAATCACGAATTTGACTGAAATTGCTAGGTTGTGCAATTAAATGTTCTTTAGAATGTTCTTTAAAATATATTTGATATAAGAACAATAATACGAACAAAAATAAAGAACACAAGGTTTGATAACCCAGTTCGGTGAGAACACCTACGTCTGGGGGATAAATCCGAGAGAGAATCAATCCACTATTATGAAGCAGAGAAGTACATGACTTACACCAATTTCGACACCTAACTTTTGTTTACAACTTCTTTTCAAATATGGATTGAACTACGAGAATCACTCGTAATCGAACTCCAGATATCAGCAGATAGCACCCGTCCTACCCTCAGAAAACCGAAAGGAAAACACAATCTCTGAATCATAATTTAGAATCACACAACAATAAAACTAAGAAGTAGTTTTATTACACACACGCTCTACCCAAGAACACACACTCTTGCAGAGACACCAACTTTGAGATTCACCATCAATCTCACAAAAACAGCGGCGAGCCTGAATGACATGCGTTTATCTCCTTTTATACCTTCTATTGATATGGAATAAATTAAACCCTATGAGATCTTTACATATCCTTCAAGATATGGTAATATCCTTAACCATATCTCCTCAACTTTCCTTCAATAATTATCCAAATAATAATACTTGAATAAATTAAATCTTGCATGAAATTCCCTTGCACAGTGGAAACTTCTCTACATAAATCGCCAATATAATTTTTCATAATTTGCATGCACCCATGCAACAACATGCTTGTGTAATTTCTCTATGAAATTCACAACGAGTTCAACTTTGTGAGTTCGTGATTTCTCCATTTATGTTAGTGAAATCACGAATTTTAGAATTCGTGAATCATTCATTTTATCACTGAAATCACAAATTAACATGTTCAATTCGTGAATTGTCTATTTTTATAGGGTAATTCATGATTCTACAAGTTCGACTTCATGAATTCGTATTTTGACTTATTTGTGCAAAAAAAAATAGGGTGTTATGATAATAGCGGCTATTTTTATCTTCTTTTTATTCAAATAGCTAGTTTTTATCTTTACTATCTTAACCTGACTATTTTTATTAATTTTCCTACATATTATAATATCTTGGTGAGCACACTCTACAGCTATGTTTGGTTAAGGTCATGTTTGATAGCCATGTTATACCTTGATAATCATTTTTATCAAGGGTAATCCTATTGTTTGGTTAAGGCCATGTTTGATAGCTATGTATTGGGAACGCACTGCAGTTGTTTTGATCATGTTCTTTGAAACCACACTTAGATCTATGGTCGCCCTCACTTTTGAAGGTGAGGGAGATGCAATAATAATCGATGTGTATAATCGAGTCGAATCCACAGGGAATGCAATGGCGAATGAGATTCAAGTAGTAATCTAGTTACCTAACTACTATCCAAGCTACCAACTAACATGTTTTTATGTTTTTGATTGATTTATGAAACATGAAAAGTAATTAACAAATTTTAGAACTTAACTAAATAAGAAACAAGTAGCAAATGATATAAACTCAATAGGAAATGCAAGTGACTCCAATTATACTTCAATTAGGTCTAAGTGATAGGGATGTGACACTCTAACTAGAATTAGTCATTTTAATCTAATTTCATGTGGGAAACCTCCTAAGTATGATCCACTCAATTACTCATTGTAATGAAATCAAGTAGATTAATGAAAGGCCTAATTCCTACTAAGATATTAAGCAATTCATTAACTCCCAATAGATCATGGAGTTCATTAACCCTACTATACTCTAGCATGCAAATCTCTTGATCCTCGCATCTAATCTAAGCCTCCTAAGCATTAGATCAAACACTTGGTATGCAACTATGGTGATCAATCACAATTACATAATAAAATATAGCCCCAAGAGAAATGAACATGAAATTAGAAGGTAAATTCATAATTAAAGCTTAATCCCATCACTTATCCTAAATCTATATATAATTGGAATCACAAGGAAGATTAGCTAGACATGATTAAGGCAATTAATCATAAAAAGCAAAATCATGCTTAAAAGAAAGAGAATTTAATAAGGAAGAAGAAAATGGTCTTGAATCTTGAATCCACAAAGTGATGCTCTCCAAATCTTCAAAAATCTAAAAGTAGAAAGAGGGAAATGTTTCTAGGGTTCTAACAATATTAAATGTGCAAAAGATACACAAATGGGGTGAATTTAGGGATTAAATACATAGAAAATCGAGTTTGAGTCGAATCGGGGTGGAACGGGACGAACCGGGGCGAGTTTGGGTGAGCCAAACTCGCCCCTTAAGTGAAGAAAGGCGCTTAACCGGCGGTCTGTCAGGTTGGCCGGCGGTCTGTCAGACCGCCGAACTCTCTGTGGGTGGCGGCGACCTGGCAGCTTGGCCAGCAATCTGGCAGACCGCCGGTCAGCCGCTGGTCTTCCTTCTTTCACCGGTCCGAGCCCATCTTCGTTTCTTACGCGACTTCTCCGTTTTCGCTCGTTCTCTCTCGTACGAACTCCGATTCTCGATCCGCTTTTTACTACGGCTTCCTAACGAGCTCCTCTTCCTCATGGAATGATTAATTTGGCCAAATAAATTCTCCATTATTCTTGCAAAAAGCATAAAGAAACTCGAGAGAACGAGGAAAACATAAATGAAATCAAACTAGTGAAACCCTAACTTTATAACTTTGAAATTCCACATTTCTAAGCACAAGTTTCACTCTAATTAAGCTCAATTTTTTCTCATTTCTGACCTTCAATCCTTAACCACATGAATGCTCTTTCCAAATTTTACAAAAATGGATCAAAAACCGAAAGAAAATGGGAAAAGTAAAAAGTATGCTACAAGTTAAGAAACCCTAGCATTTCTAACATTTAAGCACATAAATTGAGACTCAAACACATGCAAAACACACTCGACATGCACATAAAATACGTGTTAATCACTCCCCCAAACTTAAGCCATTGTTCATCCCGAACAATAAAACGAACAATCAAAACACTTAACACGTATGGAGTGTGCATTTTAAGTTCCTCGATGCCTCATATCACTTCAAAAACCATTTTAGTTCAAGGAAATTCTCAAGTCAAGCCAAACATTCATAAGATCACTCACCATCCTAACTTAGAAATCAATCACTCAAGCATATTCAACCCTAGACCTCACAAGAAGTGTGTATCACTCGACCACTCAATATAGAGAAAAGGGTAAGCACCCATCGAAATCATGCAATACACACCTTTAACCATAAGCTTGCCTATCAACTCAAGTTTCCAATACTACAATGCATGCACAAATTAAGATCAAAAAGGTCTTTCATAAGCTTGTAATGTAGGGACATTGGTTAAGGTAGGAAATTTTAGGCTAAGTGACTTAAATTTTCATCCAAGCACCCTTACCCCCTTTCTTCACCTTTCTAAAGTATGAATTTCTTCATCTTCCACCTTATCCAACTCCTTTTTATCAAATGAATCCCAAGCTTCTACCAAATCTAAAGAAACACTCCTTTATGCTCTTATTCTTTTCTTTTTCTTGTAAGAACTTTGTTCTTACTTTTTTTTTTTTCAATAAGAACTTTATTCTTATTCTTTTCTTTTCTAACATTGAGCTTATAGGAGTGTTCTTTCAACTTAAAACCAATCTCAAGACCTTTCACCATCACCCACCATTTCTCATGAATTTTTAACTTTCACCAAGGTTCCCTTAATCATCCTTCACCCCCTATCATCCGGTTCAAGAAGAAAAGGCTCTATGTAAGGCTCAAAGTGGGATGACAATGGTAATGAAAGATAGGTTAGTGTTTAGGGGAAATGGGTTATTCAATGATGGCCTAAAATCATCTCCTAATCATGCACACATGTAACATTTATAACTAGAGTATCAATGCAAGTTCTAGTAAAGAGAATGTAATTTAAGATCAAGCCCTCAAGAAAGGATATTAACTATGTAAGATACATAGTTTAAGGCTCAAAATCCTCTCAAGCTTTTTTGTCTAGAGCCTAAGTACTTAAGATCAATCATTCCAAGCTATTCAAGTGAAATAACCCTAATCATGCTTGACTCAACTAGAGAAATTTCAAGAAAAATGTCACCATTTTAGCATCAATCATTGGCATCTCACCCAAAAGCACTTGAGATATCAAACACGTTCTTTCACATTCACACATGTAAGCATTCATTCATTATTCAACTTAAAGAACTTTTCCTTTTCAAAAATTTTTGCACATCAACACCTCCAACTCGTCACAAACCACTTGACTCAACAAAATACTCATTCAATCCCTATTCATCCCCTAAATGCAACAAATCCACTAAAAGCAACAAAACAAAGCACCACACTTTCAACAAATTCACTCATCACAAAACAACTCATCAAATGACCACAAAACTTCCAAATAAATCCACCATTCCAACTCATCTCAAAACAATTTCCTCTCCAACAACCAATAATTTTCATCCACAATAAAAGCAAACCCAACATTCAAATAAATTTCTTTCACATCTTGAATCAAATGCACACCAATCAAACCTTCACAATCAATCCTCAAATATAGCACCAAGCAACTCTTTCAAACCAAGTAACCCAAGTAATAGAAACAAAGGCAAGGAACACTAAGGACAAGAGCATAATGAGAAGTAGCAAGACATGAAATGAAAGTAATTTAAATTTATTATCATACCCCCCTCCCCCAAACTTATTTTAGAAAATAAATTCTAAAATAAATTTGGAGGGAAAGATAAATAATGAATTTAAATTACACTTACAAACATTCCAAGCTATGATGATGATGGCGGTCCGGGCCAAGTCGCCCCTTGAGCAATTTGATAATCCCGGAAGCTTTCCAATAGTTCCGTCATCGATGTTGCTTGCTTCTCCATCCTCTCACTCCTTTTCAATTTTTCAAGTTGTAAGACTCTCATCGAAGTCACCTCCCTCCTCATTACTGTTACTTGGGCATCTAAAGCCTTGAAGCTATCCTCCATTCCTTCCATTCTACTCTCAAGAGCCTCAAACCTCTCATCGTAGCAAGCATTACTCGGACCTTGATTATCCCTTCTAGACTCATCATCATTATCTTCCATGCCTTCCTCTTCCTCCACCCCCCGGTGTCCTCTTTCAAAATCATCCCGGCCTATCTCACCAAGAGCATGCTCATCTCCCTCACCTTGCTTGAACATTCGAACCCTCATGATCATCTTATGTTGTGTGCAAATACCAATTTACCCTTTCATTGAAATTTGTAACTAGTATGCTCATAGAATTGGGTAAAGGGTATAATTCCTTGCTATTAATTCGGAAGTAGTAAGGAGGGGTACTCGAATTGTGGAAACGTAAGTACCGGAGCTTGACAAAATCAAAGAGAAAATCACCTCCCATTGGAGGATAGCCACCAAGGTTTCCTCTTATCTTCCTTGCAATTGGAGTAAGCATGCCTCCAATATTGATCTTTCCTACTTCACCTCGAGCGTGCTTCTTCAATTGAGGAAGAAATAAATCACAAAAACTTATTCTCTTCCCGGTGAGCATAGCATGAAGGATAATCAAATCATCATTCCTCACCGAAGTGTTATCTTTTCTTGCAATGATGGTGTGCGATAAGATCTTCAACACCATCCTAAGCACCGGATTCCTCACTTCATTTGACTTGGAATACCCGGATCTATACCCCTCTTCCGAATTTGGCACGATTTTTTTCCAAATGGCCTTTACATCGAACACTCTATCAATGAGTTGATCTCCTACATGTGGCACACCAAAGGTATTATCGATTTTCTCATAAGTCATTATATGCTTATTTCCAAATAATTGAAACTCAATGCTCCTCATGACATGCATATGAGAGGTGTCCAATGTACTTAACATCTCAAGGACAACCTTCGAATATGTTCTTCGGTCTTGAATATTGTCATCAAGAAAATTTTCCCATCCAATATTGTTGAAAAGAGCTTTCACATTTTCATAAAGCCCTAGTTCCTCCAACACCTCACGAGATGGAAACCTCGTCTCTTCAATTCCTTTGGTGACTAGAGTAGCAAAGGTGGCCCTTTCTTCATGAGTGCTCAAGTGTAGGTTATGGGTTTCCGAAACTTTCGGATCCATTGTTCTTGAAGTGGTTTCCGAAGGTTGAGATGAAGATGAACCATATTTTCACCTCTTATTAGAGTAGGTTACCAATGCTTTAGAGGGTGCCTTAGAAGGCCCTTTTCCTTTAGCTCCTTTATCCCTACATCAAATGAAAAATCCAAAGTAAGATTCAAGAAATTAATCAATGGATTTTTACTTAGACAATCACATTTCTTCTAGCCATTACCCCCCATATTGCATTTATGCATTCAAGAAATGAGTTTCAAGCAAACATCAAGCACTTCATTAACATAACCCCCCTAAGTCCAAGAAAGAGTCATCTCAATTCATTCATGCATATCCAAGTGAAAATAAATTCAAATGCATTTCAAACTCAAGAATCTATGAAATCATAACCTCTTCAAGTAATGAAACATTCAAGAAATGAATTTCCTATCCAAGAATCAAGCATATGCATTCATTTATTCATCAAGAAATCAAAAATATTCCAAATTCATTCAAAGTATGCTCAAGTGCAAAAGAGCATGTTTCATCAAAGAATGTAAATTTCAAGACTTGATGTAGCATAAATCCTAAAGAGAAGAATTAATGTTATCCAATTCATGACCAAATCCACAATTTTCATTCAATAATTTCCAAGATTCAAGCAAACCCTAGCAAGAATTTCTACTCATTTTCATGAATTAGAGAAGCAAAAATATACATACCAATTCATATAAAACAAGTAGAAACTCATAAAAGCAAGGATATAGAACTCATTACCTCATTGTCTTGAAGAAAATTGAAGAACTTCACTTCTTTCAAAAGAAAAATAAATTTTCGTTTTTTATGAAGAAGTGGGTGAAAATGTGATTTTCTTGGTTCAAAATGCAAGTTTTGGAATGAGTAATGGACCTATGGAAGGACTAAACTTGATTCCAAGTGAATTGAGAGTAATTGGTGAATGAAAATTGACGATTTGGAGAGAAAATGGGTTATGTTCTTCAAGGTTTAAGTTTAAAAGTGGGAAAACTATTAAAATGAAAGTTCAACACACAAAAATAGAAATAGGGGAGGAAGAAGGGGGGCCGGCGGTCTGGGAGGCAGACCGCCGGCCTAGACTGCCAAAATCACTGTCCCTCACAGCGGCCTGGCTGGAAATCACGGCGGTCTGACAGACCGCCGGCCAGGTCGCCGGTTTCTTCCGGCTAGATTTTGGGCCGTTTTTTGGCCCTTCTAATGACAGGGGCCGACTCCCGACCCTCTATCACGACCCCCTAAACATGTTTTAATTTTATTTTTTATTTTTCTATTTTTTTATGGATTTTTTCGAATGAAACGAAAAACGAAACAAACGACACAAAAATCGAAAATGAAATAAAAACTAAAGAAAATGAAAAAGAAAAAGATACGTGTTGAGGTGCCTCTCAACTAGCGCTTTGTTTAACGTCGTTAGCTCGACATTACCTCCAAAATCAAGCATCATGAAGAAGAATGGTCGACTCCTCCTTAACTGTCTTTGAATTGAAATAGAGCTTGAGACGATGTCCATTGACAACAAAGGTAGAACCATCGTTCTTGAGAAGTTTGAATGTACCATTCTTGAAACTCTTGCTTACAACATAAGGACCGGTCCACCTTGATTGGAGTTTTCCGGGGAAAAGACGAAGACGAGAGTTAAAGAGAAGAACCTCGTCTCCCGGAATGATAACCTTACTTCGAATCTCCAAATCATGAAACTTCTTGGCTCTTTCCTTGTAAATTCGAGAATTTTCATAGGCCTCGTTTCTCCATTCCTCTAACTCCACAAGATGATTCTTCCTACTAAATCCGGCCTCCTTAAACTCAAAATTAATCCTCTTCATAGCCCAAAACGCCTTGTGCTCAATCTCCAAAGGCAAGTGACAAGATTTTCCAAAGACAAGTTGGTATTGGGAAATACCAATGGGGGTTTTATAGGCGGTTCGATAGGCCCACAAAGCATCATCAAGTTTCTTCACCCAATCCTTCCGAGTAGTAATTGTCTTCTCCAAGATTTGTTTGATCTCCCGGTTTCCAAGCTCCTCTTGACCATTGGCTTGAGGATGGTAAGGTCTAGTAACCTTGTGTTTCACTCCATATTTAGCAAGAACACTTCCCAACCATTTGTTATTGAAGTGAGACCTCCTCCCATCACTAAGCAAAGCCCTCGGAGTTCCAAACCGAGTTAAGATGTTCTTCTTAAAAAACTTGATCACAACCTTGGAATCACTAGTCGAAGTTGGAATGGCTTCGACCCATCTTGAAACATACTCAATAGCAAGAAGGATATAAGAAAAACAACAAGAATTAGGGAATGGTCCCATGAAGTCTATCCCCCACACATCAAATAACTCAACCTCAATCATGATGTTTTTAGACATCTCATCCCTCTTAGTGATATTTCCCATCCTTTGACATCTATCATATTTCTTCACAAAGGTTTGGCAATCCCTAAAAATCGAAAGCCAATAGAATCCACTTTGAAAAACCTTCCAAGCCGTATGATTAACCCCAAAATGACCCCCATTAGGTCCCTCTTGACAATCTCGAGCCATTCACTCTCCATAGCACATCTACGAATAATGCCATCGGCACATCTTCTCCATAGATATGGATCTTGCCAATAATAGAACTTCACATCTCTAAGGAACTTGGCCTTTTGATAATCCGAGAGATTTGGTGGCAACTCTCGAAGCACAAGGTAGTTAGCCAAATCGGCAAACTAAGAATCTTTGTACTTTAATACCATAATCTTCTCATCCGGAAAACAATCATTGATGCTCAATCTCAAGTCTTCACCTTCAACCGGCTTTTCAAGCCTTGACATGTGATCGGCTAACACATTATCACAACCTCTTCTATCACGAATCTCCATGTCGAATTCTTGAAGAAGGAGAATCCAACGAATCAAACGAGGCTTTGCATCCTTCTTGGCCATGAGATGTCGGATAGCCGTATGATCCGAATAATGGTCTGATTCCCAACAAGATAGGACTGGAATTTGTCAAAGGCAAAAATAATGGCCAAGAATTCCCTTTCCATTGTTGTGTAGTTCCTTTGAGCACCATCCAAAGTTCTACTAGCATAATGAATGACTCGAAACACTTTATCTCTCATCTGCCCCAAGACCACTCCTAAAGCATAATCACTTGCATCACACTTTAAAATGAAAGACTCACTCCAATTAGGCTTGATTAGAATAGGAGTAGAGATGAGGGCTTTCTTCAATGCCTCACATGCTTTCAAGCATTCTTCATCAAAAACAAACTTCACATCTTTTTGCAAGAGATTACAAAGTGGCTTTGTAATCTTTGAAAAACCTTCAATGAATCTTCTATAGAACCCCGCATGACCAAGGAAGCTTCGGATTGATTTCACATTCGTTGGGGGTGGAAGCTTCTCTATGGCAACAATCTTTGCTCTATCAACTTCCAAACCATCTCTAGAAACCTTGTGCCTAAGCACAATTCAATCTCTAACCATGAAGTGGTACTTCTCCCAATTTAAGACAAGAGAAGTGTCCTTGCACCTTTGCAACACCTTTGTGAGATTATCCAAACAAGAATCAAAGCTCTTCCCAAAAACCGAGAAGTCATCCATGAATACCTCCATAATATTTTCAATCAAACCTCCAAAGATAGACATCATGCACCTTTGGAAAGTGGCCGGAGCATTACACAACCCAAAAGGCATCCTCCTATAAGCAAATACTCCATAGGGGCATGTAAATGTTGTCTTGTGTTGATCCTCCGGGGCTATGGCAATTTGGTTGTATCTCGAATACCCATCAAGAAAGCAATAGTACTCATAGCCTGCCAATCGATCCAACATTTGATCTATAAAGGGCAAAGGAAGTGATCTTTCCTTGTAGCCGAATTCAAAGCCCTATAATCAATACAAACTCGATATCCAGTGGCAACTCTTATAGCAATAACCTCATCATTCTCATTCTTGACCATAGTCATCCCCCTTTCTTCAGAACCACTTGGGTAGGACTCACCCATTCACTATCCGAGATGGCATAGATCATTCCAATATCTAGCAATTTCAATACCTCTTTTCTCACCACTTCTTGCAAGACCGGATTCAACCTCCTTTGAGGTTGAACTTTAGGACGACAATCATCTTCCAATAAAATACGATGTATGCATATAGATGGACAAATACCCTTGATATCATCAATAGACCAACCAATAACATCTTTAAATTCCCTAAGGACATGCAACAACTTGTCCAATTCGGACTCTAACAAGTGTTGTGACCCTATAACGGGAAAAGAGTCATTATCACCAAGGAAGACGTACCTTAGGTGATCGGGGAGAGGTTTCAACTCTTGAGAAGTGCTTGAAGAAGATTCCACCTTGGTTGAGCTTCCACTTTCCCCCGGTTGGTTGATATCAAGGTAATAAACCTCATCCTTCAATGATCCTTGATTTGCTTCCAAATAAGCAATTGACTCCAATAAGTCATCACAAGCATCATCCAAATCGGAATAAGAATAGAAAGAATTAGAGATGATTTCTTCCGAGAGATCTTTTGCCATAGATGTAGGCAAAGTGGTGATCGCATTGCATTCCTCATAGGTTGGTTCATCTCCTCGCTTCATAGCATCAAAGATTGAAAGAGTGAGGGTCTCTTCATTCACTCTAAACGTGAGATTCCCGTCTTGCACATCAATAAGAGCTCTTCCGGTTGCTAGAAAAGGACGTCCAAGAATGAGGGGCATATCCTTGTCCTCCGGCATATCCAAAATCACAAAGTCCGCGGGGAAGATAAACTCCTCAACTTTCACTAACACATCTTCAACAACTCCTTGAGCATAAGATATGGAATGATCGGCCATTTGGAGACAAATAGACGTAGGTTTGATTTCTCTAATATCCAATCTCCTAAAAATAGACAATGACATCAAATTTATGCTAGCTCCAAGATCACATAAGACATTCTCAAACTTTTTCCCCCAATCACACATGCTATTGTGAAGCTTCCGGGATCTTTCTTCTTCAAAGGCATTTTCCTTTGAATCACCGCACTAACCTCCTCCGTTAGGCTAATTGTTTCAAATGAACCAAACTTTCTCTTGTTAGCAACGGCATCCTTCAAGAACTTCACATAGCCCGGCATATCTCGAAGTGCATCAAGCAATGGAATGTTGATTTGTACCTTGTTGAATATGTCCAAGAATCTTTTCATCTTCTCATCAATCTTAGGCTTGGCTAGACGATGAGAGGGAATGGAGCCTTCGTGATCACATCCTTGTAGGAAGAGGGGCTTCAATCAACACTTCCTTTGGAGCCTCTTCTTGCACTTCTTTGCTTGAATTCTCCTCATTGGTAGGAGACTCTTCATAAGGTATGTCTTCAACAAGAACCTCCTCTTTTCCACTTCCGGATGTAGCTTTATTCTCATAGGCTCTTCCACTCCTCAATGTGATAGCATTGCATTGGTTCTTTGGATTTACCTCCGTATTACTTGGAAACTTTCCTGGGGGGTGTTAAGTGGTAGCTTGGTTAACCATTTGACTTATTTGGCCCTCCATCATCTTGACTTGCTTTGTCAAGGAAGTGAGAGAATTTTCCAACACATTAACCTTTTGCCCGGTTATGTGATAAACGAGCTTTGTTGATTTGCCATTTGTTGGACAAGTTACTCAATAGAATGAGATGTCTTCTTCGGTTCTTCAATCACACCTTGAGAGACGGAGAATCCGGGAGGTGGAAATTGAGCGTTGTTAGGATTTCCATAAGAGAGGTTGGGATGAGTCCGGTTGTTGGGATTGTAGGCTTGATAGCCTCCTTGATGAACATAAGAATTCCCTCCTTGTGGCTTCCCTTGGAACCCACCTTGATAATTCCCTTGAAATCCTCCTTGAGCTCCTTGAAAATTTAGCTTGTTGAAATTTCCATAAGGCCTTTGATTCACATAACTCACATCTTCGTTCCCATGAAATTCTTCACTCTCTTGGGCTTGAACCACTTGAATATCTCTCTTTGATCTCCTCTCTTCTTCAAATTTCTTCTTGAGAAGGTTGTATTGTGTAGCTAACTCATCAATTCGTGCATCTTCAAGTATAGAATTTACCTTCTTTATAGGTCCTCTCTCCATGGGCCATTGATAAATATTGGCTGCCATCTCTTCTATGATCCTTAGGGCTTCCTTTGCATTTCGATTCACTAGACAACCCCCAGATGTAGCATCAACTATGCTCCTCGTGTGTGGAGAGAGTCCACTATAGAAGTTAACTATTTGTTGTGCTTTACTAAAGCCATGTTGAGGGCACTTGCGTAGCAAGTCCCTATACCTTTCCCACGCCTCAAATAGGGTCTCATCAACATGTTGTGAGAAGTGAGAAATCTCCGAAATGAGCTTTTGAGCCTTGGAAGGAGGGAAGTACTTGGCAAGAAAAGCTTTGCATAGTTTTTCCCATGAGGTGATCTCGCTCTTGTCAAGGTTTTTGAACCACTCCTTCGCATGATCCCTTAGAGAAAAATTGAAGAGCTTCATCCTTATAGCATCCTCCGGCACTCCATTGTGCTTCACCTTATCACAAATCTCCAAAAATGTGCTCAAATGTGCATTAGGATCCTCGTTTGGCCTCCCACCAGATTGCTCAGATTGGACCATATGGATAAGGCCGGTCCTTATCTCAAAGTTGTTTGCATTAACACGAGGTCCCCATGCTCCTCCCTGAAATTGATCCATAGGAGATTCGAACATTTGGTTGAGTGGAAGTTGTTGAGCTTCTTGGGCCCTTCTTTCTTGCTCATCTCTCCAAGCTCGCATATCTTCTAGTTCCTTCCTAAGAGCTTCATAATCTTGATTGTTAGCCATTTCTTCTTCTTCAATAGAATTCTTTCTTCTATGTCTTCTTTCAAAGGTTGAACAAGTCTTCCCTTGGACCTTGTGTGCATAAACCTACAAAACAAAAATTAAAAGACACAATGCTTGAATTAGTAACTCCATAACCAAATCGACTATTGAAACTCAAACTAAACACTCCCCGGCAACGGTGCCAAAAATTGGTCGCCCTCACTTTTGAAGGTGAGGGAGATGCAATAATAATCGATGTGTATAATCGAGTCGAATCCACAAGGAATGCAATGGCGAATGACATTCAAGTAGTAATTTAGTTACCTAACTACTATCCAAGCTACCAACTAACATGTTTTTGTGTTTTTATTTGATTTATGAAAAATGAAAAGTAGTTAAGAAATTTTAGAACTTAACTAAATAAGTAACAAGTAGCAAATGATATAAACTCAATAGGAAATACAAGTGACTCCAATTATACTTCAATTAGGTCTAAGTGATAGGGATGTGACACTCTAACTAGAATTAGCCATTTTAATCTAATTTCATGTGGGAAACCTCCTAAGTATGATCCACTCAATTACTCATTGTAATGAAATCAAGTAGATTAATGAAAGGCCTAATTCCTACTAAGATATTAAGCAATTCATTAACTCCCAATAGATCATGGAGTTCTTTAACCCTACTATACTCTAGCATGCAAATCTCTTGATCCTCGCATCTAATCTAAGCCTCCTAAGCATTAGATCAAACACTTGGTATGCAACTATGGTGATCAATCACAATTACATAATAAAATATAGCCCCAAGAGAAATGAACATGAAATTAGAAGGTAAATTCATAATTAAAGCTTAATCCCATCACTTATCCTAAATCTATATATAATTGGAATCACAAGGAAGATTAGCTAGACATGATTAAGGCAATTAAACCATAAAAAGTAAATGAAATCATGCTTAAAAGAAAGATAATTTAATAAGGAAGAAGAAAATGGTCTTGAATCTTGAATCCACAAAGTGATGCTCTCCAAATCTTTAAAAATCTAAAAGTAGAAAGAGGGAAATGTTTCTAGGGTTCTAACAATATTAAATGTGCAAAAGATACAAAAATGGGGTGAATTTAGGGATTAAATACATAGAAAATCAAGTTTGAGTCGAATCGGGGTGGAACGGGACGAACCGGGGTGAGTTTGGGCGAGTCGAACTCGCCCCTTAAGTGAAGAAAGGTGCTTAACCGGCAGTCTGCCAGGTTGGCCGGCGGTCTGACAGACTGCCGGTCAGCCGCCGGTCTTCCTTATTTGACCGGTCCGAGCCCGTCTTTGTTTCTTGCGCGACTTCTCCGTTTTCGCTCGTTCTCTCTCGTACGAACTCTGATTCTCGATCCACTTTTTGCTACGGCTTCCTAACGAGCTCCTCTTCCTCATGGAATGATTAATTTGGCCAAATAAATTCTCCATTATTCCTGCAAAAGGCATAAAGAAACTCGAGAGAACAAGGAAAACATAAATGAAATCAAACTAGTTAAACCCTAACTTTATAACTTTGAAATTCCACATTTTTAAGCATAAGTTTCACTCTAATTAAGCTCGATTCTTCCTTGTTTCCGACCTTCGATCCTTAACCACATGAATGCTCTTTCCAAATTTTACAAAAGTGGATCGAAAACCGAAAGAAAATAAGAAAAGTAAAAAGTATGCTACAAGTTAAGAAACCCTAGCATTTCTAACATTTAAGCACATAAATCGAGAATCAAATACATGCAAAACACACTCGACATGCACATAAAATACGTGTTAATCAATCTAGCTTACTCCTTATTAGAGAATAGGTGATAGGAGCCATCTGTATTTGTTAGGACATATTTAGTTTAGAACAAGTTGATCGATCTAGCTTGTAAAGGAGGAGATCGTTTTATCGAGCTCTCCTATAGGTGATCGATCTAGCATCCTGCTCCTGCCTCACCAGCTGCAAAAGACTAGCTGGCCTGCTATTTACCTTATCCAGCTACATGCCACCTGCCTCAAGAATCAACTGGTCTCTCTTCGACCAGCTGGTCTCTCAGTCCACTGGTGCCACGTCGGCTGCCAATCTAAACCAATCCCAACTGATGAAGGTGACTCAGCACCAACTGCTCCCTGCCATCAGTCAGAGTCTCAATGGCTAGAATCCAAATTCTAGGCGTATATATATCTTCATCTTCAAAAGAGTTTCTTAGGGGAATTTCAATTAACAAGCTGAAACTCTACAGAAATCTCTATCATCAAAGCAAACTCAACACTCAAAATAACTAGAGAATTCCCAAGTGTTGAGACCTCTCGAGATTTCACCATTGTTACTCAATCTGAGTTCTTGAGTGTTCACTGCTACTCAAGAGCTTGTCAGAAGCTACTCCTTCAAGTCAAGAAGCTGATTCGTGAAGAAGGAAGTAATTTTGCTGCTTCACCATTTTCAGAGAAGATCAAGCTCTGGAAGTCAGGAAGCTTGTTGGTCTAATAGTCTTTAGTCTAGCTATTGTAAAGTTGTAAGGGTCATGACCCAGGAATCGTGCTTAGTTCTCGACAAGTGAGTCGAGCTCTAGGACTAGTCCTCAGTCAGTAAAAATAAGAGAGAAGTAGGATCCAAAAGTTAAAGGGATTCTCAAGTTCGACGGAACTTGACGTGGATGTAGGAGGGCTTCTCCGAACCACGATAAAATCGACTGTCTCGCTCTCTCTCTCTCTTTATCTTTCCAGTTGATTTAATCTCACTGGTACTAACCATCTTGCATCATACATTCATCCAACTGATTTCATAAAGGATTTTCATTTAAAAGAGTACAACAAAACCACCAACTTCCGCATCTAGCTCGCTCCCCTTCCTCATCAGCAGCAAGTCTGCTAAAATAGAAGGAGATCGATCTGAAACTCTGAGGTCGCTCCTTTTCTCTAAGCCAGCTTTAAGTTCAAATATGTATTTTTGTAAAACTGTTGGAGATTGGTGTATTCCCCCCCCCCCCCCCCCCCCGCCATACACCAATTAGCTCTTTCTCGGACCAACAACATGACAATCATACCCCCGTTTTTATTAATTATTATACGAAATGAGATTAGTTAAGAGAATAACTGATTAAATATCCACTGTAAGATTTCAAAAAATCAAAAGTTAAGATTGGTTCCTAGTTCTCAAGTTTGATAGTATCTCCCATAAGAACTCACCCTTATATATATATATATATATATATCATGGGAGAAATGATATGCTACTCACCTCCCGGTGGGCACCTTCGTGGGCACCTCGTCGTTTTATCACGTTTGCATTGCTTTTTTTAATTTTTATTTTTATTCTATATTCTAGTATCTTAGAAATTAATTTACAAATCATAAAATCTAAAAAATACATAAAAATCGAAGCTCGATTTATTTTATTACTCATTTTTTGAAGTTAAAAATAAAAAAAAAAAATTGAACATTGATTTTTTAGATTTTATGATTTGTAAATTAATTTCTAAGATACTAGAATATAGAATAAAAATAAAAATTAAAAAAAAACAATGCAAACGTGATAAAACGACGAGGTGCCCACGAAGGTGCCCACCGGGAGGTGAGTAGCATATCATTTCTATATATAATGGTTCCTATGCTAAAAAGTTCTTCAGTGAAAAATAGGAATATGTTGTGTCCTTGATCTAAACTAATTAGCGGCTGTGATTAATCCAAAAGAAAGTAATTATAAAGCATCAATAGATATGGATAGAGGGTAGAGTTGGAAGTTTCTGTCATTTACTCTCTCACCTAAAATAACTGCTCCGGAAAATAGGGCTGGAGATTTGTGTTAATTGTTTTCCTTTCTTTCGACAAATTAATCATACATAACTAGCAATTGGTTATAGAAATGGGATTGGTGGTATTTTATCCTTGACAATATGCAGTATGCTTCGTAATACTAAAACTATTGTCTTACAATTTTTATTTTATTTTTTTAAAGGAACAAAGCATTGTCTTACAATTTTTAGTGCTTTCATATTAATGATTATATGCTTAATAGTACATTATATTTTTAGACTTATATTTAAATTATATGAACTTCACAAGTTTCATTCGAGATAAATATTTAAATTATGAACTTCACATACATATTTTTATGCTTAAGTTTGAAAAGATGTATGCTTATGGTCGAATCAAATCATGCTTAAAACTGAATAAAATCATGATTAACATTATAAATTTGTATGCTTAATACTAGATAAAATCATGCTTAACATTGTAAATTTAGATGCTTAAAACTTGATAAAATCATGCTTAACTTTACAAACTTGTATCGTTAATACATAGATAAAATCATGCTTAATATAGTGAATTTTTATGTTTAATAGTACTAGATAAAATTATGCTTAGTACTAAATAAATTATGCTTAGCATTATAAATTTGTATGCTTAATACTAAATAAATCATGCTTAATATAAATATATATATATATATATAATAATAATAATAATAATCATAAGTCGTATACATTACTTCTTCGACGATAGATAGATATTTTGAAAGAAAATATTGAAAAATAATAAGAAATAAGAATACACTTGGCGTGAAATAATTTCCGTTAAGAAAGAGCACGTGAATTCTGAGTGCTTTGTGAAAAGCATAGTCCTGAAATTCGTATTTCGTAAGTTAGGAGTTTGGTGATAGGATACGGCCCAGCTCCTAGGCCCAAGCATCAGGCCCACTATAATTGGGCCCCGATAGTTAAGCTCGGCCTGTGCAGCTCGGCCCAACTAAGAATAAGAGACTTCTTCACTAAGGCAATCAAGACTCCTACATCGACTACAACTCAAACTCCAAGAGAGATCTAGAAGCTCGGTGTGTGTCTATCCATAAGAGGAAGATCAAGCCAAAGAGTCCAAATAGGAGAAGACTTTGTATCATAGTCAAACTCCATGTAATTACCTATAAATAGGGGCTTAGAATAGATTGAGATGGGAGAACAATCTTGTAAACAACACACACATACTAGCAATAATATCCATACTCTCTTTTTGCTCTCTGGACGTAGATCTATTCCGGTAGATCAAACCACGTAAATCCCTCGCGTTCCATTATTTTTGTGTTCATTTATTCTTTGTCAACATTCATTAATTGCCTACGAAAACAAGATCGATCACTGGCGCCGTCTGTGGGAACTATAAATTCGTGATTTCCGATCAAAAGTTTCTAGGTAATCTGTCGTCATGACAAGACCAACACAATCAACCGCCGCTGCTGCCGTCGCCAACAAGCAAAAGGAGAATCAACAAACCGGGCAAGGTACTGCGGCAGCCGAAGCCAGCCAGGTGCAAGATCAGAATCTTGCAACACACCGGCGACCTGGGAAGGAACACGCACAAAACCAAACTCCTGACGGACACGTTCGGCACGTGCCATTGGATAAGCATGGCAAGCCAATCTATCCAGAAGGAGAAGGTCACAATAGTAGCCCGGAGGAGGACGACGTCCATCTCCAAACGGACGAATTTGATGGTGCTGTCAGGGAGTACCTCGCGCATAATAAGCGAGATTTCCTCTTGTTCGCCAAACAACAAAAAGCTTTCAATCGTGAAAAAGGCCAACCTTCACGCAACGATGATAGAGAGCGTGAAGTTACATCCAAATCGCAACTGCAACAAAAGTCCCCAAGCGTGAGCATCGTAGGCGCACGGGACGTCGGGATTTCCCTAGGAGATTCATTGACGATCGCCGACGTGACCGCCATCGCATCTCACCTCGCCACAACGTCATCTCACCTCGGCGTGACACCGTCTCACCTCGGCGCGATGAGGAAAATTACCAAGGAGGGAGGTTCGGCGTGTACGGGAGGATCTCTACCCCTTTCACCAACCGAATACTTTACACTCCCCTCCCGGATAAGTACAGAGTCCAGCCTATCAAGCCATACAATGGATCATGCGACCCGAGGAATTTCCTGTCCTAATTTTATACAACATGGTCAACCAGGGACTCAGTGACGATATCTATATGTGCAAAGTCTTCCCAGAATTACTGGTAGACAATGCACGCATGTGGTTCGATAGTCTACCACCTCGCAGTATCGGGTCATACGACGAGCTGATGGATGCCTTCGAGCGAAGATTTTTCCAGAAACCCGAGGCAAAGACCACCGCGGCACATCTACTCACCATCAGGCAGAGGTGAGGCGTGCCCATCAGTGACTTCATGACTAGATTCAACGAGAAAAGTCTAAAAGTCGATCGCCTAACTGATGAGGTCCTCATCTCGGCCTTTCAAAACGTTATCCAGTCGGGTGCCCTATACAAGGAGATTGTAAAGGATGAACCCCGAACTGCGAGGCAATTATAGAGCATAGCAGATCGGTTCGCAAGAGCCGACGAAGTTGATAGGCGTAAGCGCGAAGCCGACAAGGCCAAACCGTCAGATCGGAAGAAAGAGGATCGGAACGACTGAGGCTAAGGTCGGCGAAGTGCCCTCGATAGACTGCAGCGTGCACCCCTGGAATCCAGGGCAAAGCCAGGAACGAAGCCAATTCACTCCATTGATGAAGCCGAGGGGACAGAGATCTTCGAACTGCACACCGACATGTTCTAGAAGCCTCGGCCCATGTCAAGTGGAGGGGCGAAGCGCCGATCCAAGGAGAAGTATTGTCGCTTCCATGAGGATTACGGGCACGACACGAAGAAATGCAGAAATCTTGCGCGGATATAGAGCAATTGGTGCGCGACGGCACCCTCAAGAAGTACCAAAGTTGTGGCCAATATGAAGCCCAACCTCATGGCCAAGGAAAGCGCAAGCATAACAGGGGGGGAGCAACTGCGACCCCCATGATAAGAAAGTGAAGCGCAATGATGATGATGAGGATGAGGACCGACCTCAGTTCGACAGAATCATCACAGCCATCACGGGGCTCCCACAAGGTGCAACGAAGGCCTCTCTCAAGGCCGAGGTCCGAAGTCCCTAAACAGATGAGCCTTCCCATAAGAGGTTCAAAAGGACGAGGCCATCACCTTTTCTGAGAAAGACCCGGTGCCAGAAAGAATGCCTCACCAAGATGCACTCGTGATCGAAGCAGTCGTTGCCAACAAGCTAGTTCAGTGGGTATTCATCGACAGTGAAGCTTCGGTGAGTGTCCTCTTCAAAGATTGCTTTGAGAAATTAGGAATCGAATAGGCACGCCTCGCACCGGCACCAATTCCCCTAAAGAACTTCGTACAACAAGAGACGCGCACGGAGGGGATTATCCAACACCCTGTTATGGTGGGGAAACATCCGATGTCCTCCACTAAAGTGGTGAATTTCTTCATCGTCAAAACCAATTCCCAATACAACATTATCTTGGGCAGAGATTGGCTAATTACGGTAAATGCTATATGCTCGGCGTACCATTTAACAATCAAGATCCCTTCAAATGGAGGAGTCATCGTGGTTTGTGGGGATCAGAAACGAGCCAAAGAATGCTTGCAAATTGCTCTACGAGGTGTTGGAACACCTCAACACCCACAAGCATAGCAATTACAGAAACAGGAGTTAGAGCTGGAAAAGACGTCGTCTGCATCTGACGAGCCAGTAGAAGATGTCACACTGTACGAAGATGACCTGTCTAAGGTCGTCAAAGTAGGCTTCACTGGTGGAGCCGAACTCAGAAAGCAGATCGTCCAACTCCTAAGGAAATACAGGGATGTCTTCGCTTGGTCACCCCTCGACATGACTGGGGTCTCACCAAGTATCATCACTCATCGGCTTAACATTGACCCGGGAGTGAAACCGGTTTGGCAAAACCAGCGGGTATTCACAGTAGAACGAAGCCAAGCCATATATGATGAAGTGCATCAGCTTCTGAAGGCACAGATACTCTTCGAGGTCAAATATCCGACGTGGATTGCCAACCCGCTGATGGTAAAGAAGCAAGGAGGAGGGTGGCGGATGTGTATCGACTACACCGATCTCAACAAACACTGCCCTAAAGATTGCTACCCTCTCCCCAACATCGATAAGAAAGTCGAACCTCTGGTCGGCCATAAGGTTTTTAGCTTCTTGGATCTGTATAAAGGATACCACCAAGTCTTAATGAGTGACGAAAATGAACCGAAGACAGCCTTCATCACAGACTTCGGTGTCTTGACGTACAAGAAAATGCATTTCGGACTAAAGAATGCTGGAGCTACCTATCAAAGGATGGTCGACAAGATATTCGAGCTTCACATCGGCAAAATTATAAAGGTGTACGTAGACGACATCATCGCCAAAAGCAAGGAGTTAGCCACTTCGGTTGACGACCTCAAGGTCATCCTCGGTCTTCTACGCGAGGTATACCTTAAGCTGAACCCTCAGAAGTGTATGTTCATGGTCCGGTCTGGAAAATTTTGGGGTGCTGGGTCTCTAAAGAAGGATTACAAGCCAACCCGTCCAAAGTTCGAGCAGTCCAAGAAATAAAGGTGCCAAAAACCATTCATGACGTGCACAAGTTGACGGGCTGCCTAACCGCCTTGAGTCGTTTCTTGTCAAAGGCCGTAGAAAAGCAACTTCCTTTCTTCAAGATCCTAAAAAAAGTGCTGGAGTTCGATTGGAAAGACGAGCATAGGTCGGCATTTGAAGACCTCAAGAAATACCTTGCCAATCTTCCGACCCTATCCGTCCCAAAGGAAGGAGAAGCCCTTTCTCTGTACCTCGCGGCCTCGGACGAAGCCATAAGTGCAGTATAAGTGAGGGAGGGAGGACATCATCAGCTACCTGTTTATTTCATCAGCCGAGCACTGAAAGGACCAGAGATAAGGTACCAACCACTCGAAAAGGTCGCGTTAGCATTAGTGAATGCTGCAAGGAGGTTGCGATCCTACTTCCATGCACATCCCATAGAAATCCTGACCGACCTGCCACTTCGACAAGTGTTGACAAAACTGGAAGCATCGGGAAGAATCGCCAAATGGGCAGTTAAGCTCGGCGAGCACACGATCTCCTTTTGCCCTCGCCCAGCCATCAAAGCTCAAGCCCTAGCAGATTTCTTGGTGGAAGCTAAGTTCACTAAAGTGCCGAAGTCGACTGAACCTTCCCCAAGCAAAACCGATGCCGAAGCTCCGAAAGAACCGCCTAAAGATTGCTGGAAAGTCTATGTGGACGGGGCTTCGGGGTATTTGGGAAGCGGAGCAGGTGTCATACTCCTCAGCCCAGATGGATAGGAGACAACTTACACTTCAGTTCGACTTCCCAACAACAAACAATGAAGTGGAGTACAAAACTTTAATCGCCGGACTTCGTCTAGCTCAGGCTCTCCAGATACGAGTTGTATAAGTTTACAGTGACTCCCAAGTCATAGTGAACCACATGCTAGGAAGGTACGAGGCTAAAGGCGACAGAATGAAAAAATACCTCCACAAAGCTAAGATCTTACAACAGTACTTCTCGTATTTCGAGTTGATTCGCATCCCTAGGGGGGAAAATAACCGAGCAGATGCCTTAAGCAAATTGGCGACGTCATCTACAAGCTCCCCCGTGGAAAAAGTCAAACTCCGAAGTATAGACGAAGCTGAGGTCAACCTAGTAACTGATGACGAGCCGAACTGGATGACTCCTCTTCGAAATTATCTGGAGAAGGGAGAACTGCCCAGTGATAAGCTCGAAGCTAGGAAAATTTTGAGCAAGTCTCCGAAGTACATTCTTGAACAAGGAGTGCTTTACAGAAGATCATACCTCCAGCCCCTCCTAATGTGCATAGGTCCGAACCAGGCAGATTACGCACTGCAAGAAATACACGAAGGATCATGTGGAAGCCACATCGGGGCCAGAGCACTCTCAAAGAAAGTCTTGCGATGGGGATACTATTGGCCTACGATGTTCCAGAATGCAATAGACCTCGTAAAAAAGTGTATGAAATGTCAGATACATGCGACCGTGCCGAGGTTACCACAAACCGACCTCACCAGCATGCAAAGCCTATGGCCGTTCATGCAATGGGGGATAGACATCGTTGGCCCGCTAGATAAAGCTCCCGGCCAATTCCAGTTCCTCATCGTCGCCATCAACTACTTCACCAAATGGGTAGAAGCTGAACCCTTGGCAAAAATCACAAGCAAGAATGCCTTTAACTTCGTCTGGAAGAACATAGTATGTCGCTTCGGCATACCTCATATCCTCGTCTCGGACAACAGGATGCAGTTCATAGACAGAACGTTCAGAGAATGGTGTGAAGAGCTTCATATTCAGCAAAAGTTCACCTTGGTAGCCCATCCTCAAGCGAATGGCCAGAACGAAGTCATCAACCGGACAATCATCAAGGGACTTAAAGCTCGCCTTGATAAAGCCAAAGGAGATTGGGTAGTGAATTTACCCCAAGTTTTATGGTCATACCGCACAACTCCCCGGACCTCTAACGGTGAAATACCCTACAACCTGGTGTATGGAACCGAAGCAGTAATCCCGGTAGAGATCGGCCTACCGAGCCCTCGCACTATTAACTTTTCAACCGAAGACAATGAAGAGAATCTTCGAACCGACCTAGATCTGGTAGAAGAAAAGTGAGAGCTCGCCTACATAAGAGAAGCCAAGTACAAGCAGCAAGTGGCTCGGTATTACAACCAAAGAGTCAAGTACCAACAGTTCCAAGTAGGTGACCTCGTTCTTCGAAATAACGAAGTCAGCAAGGCTGCAAGGCTCGGCAAGCTAGAAGCTATATGGGAAGGACCCTACCGAGTCAAAGAAGTCCTCAACAAAGGGTCGTACAAGCTCGCCCACTTGTCCGGTGAGCCAATACCCTGTGCATGGCACATTACTCATTTAAAGAGATATTTTGCATAAGTGGTTGAGAGTAATGTTTAAGTCCATTTAGTTCATCTAGGTTACAAGTCAGGTCGTCTTGTGATTTTTGTTCTCTTTCGAACTTTAGTTTTTCTATTAATAAAGTCTTTATTTTTGCTTTAATTTGTTTGGTCTTGCATACTTCATTTTGCATTTATGAATACTACTACTCTACTTATGCATATTATCTCGCCCTTTTACTCTAAAACCCTGACGAGGGTAAATATCCTTTCGATAAATAAACCCCAAAACAGGTGTAAAATTTAAACGCGCATAAGGGGACCCCCCTATCGATACTTCTCGACAAATAAGGAACTCAAAGCCAATCCTCGTTTCATACGAGGAAGAGCTATTTAAAGCCAATCCTCATCTCACGATGAGGAAGAGCTACTTAAAGCTAACTTCTCAGGACAAGTACGAGCTGTTTAAAGCCTAAACTCGTGTTACGATGAGTACGAGCTATTCAAAGCCTAAACCCGTCCTATGATGAGTACAAGCTATTTAAAGCCAACTCATCTTATGATGAGTCGAGCTATTTAAAGCCAATCCTCGTCTTATGACGAGGACGAGCTACTTAAAGCAAATCCTCGTCTTATGACGAGAAAGAGCTACCCAAAGCCAATCCTCGTTTCATACGAGGACGAGCTATCTAAAGTCAATCCTCGTCTTATGACGAGGACAAGCTACCTAAAGCTTATCTTCGTTTAAAACAAGGAAAACTACCTTAGTTAAAAATGAGAATGAAAAGCTTGAATACAAGTACATAAATTTCCATTTTATTTCATAAAAAGGAAAAAATACAATTACATCAAGACGAAGTATAACCCGAAGGTCTAGAGCCCGAAGGCTTACTGAAACTAAGCCAATCTCTGGCAAAATCCCTACCAGAGTTAAAGTTCAAAATATCATCTACACTAAGTCTACCTCTACCTCGGCCTGTTGCCGCTCCTCGACCTCGGGCCCTACCAGTTTGACCTCAGCTTTGGCGCCGTGCAACTGCCAGTTCCCATTCCTGATCCACGAATTCACGAGAATGATGATCCACAATCCTTGAACTGGAGCCAGGATTGAGCGAACTCGAGGGCCCGGCCTCTTTGGAAGCAAGTCGAGCAGCCAATTTGGGACGACGAGTCAGGGTTATCTTATACAGTTTAGCTATTTGCTTCAGCTCGTTCATTTGTTCCTGAAGCTCCCAGGAGTTGGCACCATATTGCTCTCTGTAGCCCTTGCACCGAGTCACGAGCTCTTTAACCCTCGTTTCCACGTCAGAAATAGTGAGCCCACCAGCTCGGCGGATAATTGCCTCATACTCCGCGTGTTCTTCACGGACCAGCTCGGCTTCTTCCTTTGCTATATCCAGCTTATTCTCAAGCTCAAGAAACCGAGCTTGCAGCTCGTCATACTTCTCTTGGGCCGCGGTTAGCTTCACCTCGGCCTCATTCCGGACGTGGCCAACTATGCCCTTCCAGTGAAGAACTTCGGCTTCTTTAACCGCGAGGGTTTGTGTTAGTTGTTTAATTTGTTCAACCCATGAAGAAGCATCAAAAAGTTTGGGAGAAGACTACAATAGTACGAAAGAGATTTCAATTAAAGTTGGAATTTCATTAAAAGCCACTTCGGCAAAGAGAAGCGACATTCTAGTGATGCCGTAATACATATGGCCTAAAAAAAAAAATGAGAGGATCAACTGACCCCTCTAGTAGCCTCATCCTCTTGATGAGGTCCCTCTTGTTCGGCCTCGGAGCTCGGCTTGTCCACCTCGGCATTCAGGCTGGAAACCGCAGCCTCGAGGAGATCGTCCCTATCCACCGGACAGGTTCGCATCGCCTCAGCAGTAAGCACCGTGGACATGGAGGTAAGCTTCTTCAGCACCGGGAAGGCTGGCATCCCCTCCACCAACGCCTTCGCATAGGAGGGAAGTAGATCTTCGCCCGAGGTCACTTCATACCCATACTTGGATTTGTCCAAGTCTGGGTAATCCGCGGCTATCTCGTCGATCTTCTCTGACGCTACGGAGGTGTTCAGAATGCCCGCTAGCTTGTTCGCCAGCTCAGAAAAGGCTCCCGACCTGAATAGCCTCTCCGCAAAAACGTGGAGTACCCGCCCCTGCGAAGCAGCCGCTTCGGCCTCCCGGCGCCTAACTTCTGCCACCCTCGGCCTTCACCGAGGCCACCTCATCCTTCAGTGAGGCCACTTCGGCCTTAGCCGTTTCAGCTGCCGCCATCGCGGCGGCCTCCCTTTCCTCTGCCTCTCGGGCCTTCGCTTCAGCTGCGGCCACCTTGCTGGCCAAATCATCTTTGGCCGCTTCCATCTCCCGGGCAACCCGAGCAAGTTTATGATACTCAGCGACCTCGTTGTTCATGAAGCTCGCCAGCTCTGATATCATATATTCTGCACCCTGCAATAACATTAAGTGTTAAATAGGCGATAAGAGCCAACACGATGTGATTGAAGAGTAGAAGCGTAATACCTCGGTGTAGGTCCCGATAAATAGATATTGGTGTATGGGGGGGGGATACACCAATTAGCCAACAGTTTTGACTTTTCAAAACAATTTGATCTTACTGAGTCGTCACTTCAGTTTATCAGAGCAGTTTAGTTTTTTTCCAGCTCAAACAGTGAACTACTGAGCTTGCAAAACTAACCTGCGTGCGGAAGTTTGGTGGAAAGGTTGGCTAACAGTTTTCAAAACAGTTTTCAAAGAAAACTTTAGTTCAAACAAGTGTTCATGCAAACTGTGAAAGTGGCTAACAGTTTTCAAAGACAGTTTTCAAAGACAGTGCACATGCAAGACAGGTACAATCATGCAGGTTGTGAGCATGCAAACTGTGTGAAAACAGATAAGATAGAGAAACACGAGGAGTTTTTATCGTGGTTCGGAGTAAACAGCTCCTACGTCCACGCCAGATCCCGTCGAATCTGTAATCCCTTAACTTGAGATTTTTCGCTCCTTTTAACACTGGTGGAGGATCAGTCCAAATTCAAGTCTCTCTTTAGACTGAATCTAGCACGAATCTTGAGTCGTGTCTCTTCTAACTTTACATACAAACTTACAGTCTTACTAATGCTAAATAACTAGCACTACTAATCAAAGTGGAAAGCTGTGAAAGCTATCACCGTTTGGAATACAACTCTATCAACTACACTGAATATCAACAGTGATGGTAGTGAGAGTGTGGATTGTGTTCTAGTAAGACAGATTCTAGAAAGAATAGAAATCTACAAGGATCAACACTTGGGAAAGCTCTAGTGATTTCGAGTGTTGATTGTGTGAATATTTAGCTTGAGATTTCTGCAGTGTTTCAGCTTGTAATTTGAGTTTCCCGTACTTTCTTTCTTGAATGTCTTGAGGTATTTATAGAGAAGCATTTGTAATAGAGCCGTTGTGTGTGTCAGTATGTGCAGAACCGTACACTGACTCAATTATGGACGTTGAGTAGAGGACAG